>JAMWET010006361.1:0-57500 GCA_024036415.1 Prochilodus magdalenae | reverse complement strand
TATCAACTCTCGGTCCTCTGTCTGGCGCAATACCTGGAGGGACACCCTTTAGTCCTTATTTGGGGATGAACTACTTGAAATATGCTAACAATATTATGTGTGCCATATGCCTTGCACTTATTTGGTTTAACAAGGTCATGTGACATTGTGATTGCCACTTAAAGAAAAAAAGGCCATACAGTATCTCCTAATTATGACTTACTATATCATAATTATGACTCATTATTGCCTAATTATGACTTACTATAAGGCCTTTCTTCCTTAAAGTGGCCAAACTGGCCTTCCTTTGGTTTATGTGTTATATAGCCTAATTAATACCTCCTAATTATGACTTAGCATCTGATAATTATGACTTAACAGCTCATTTATGACTTGCATCTCATAATTATGACATACCATCTTATAATTATGACTTAGCAACTCAATTATGACTTACTATCTCATAATTATGACTTACTATCTCATAATTATGACTTACTATCTCATAATTGTGACTTACTAGCTCATAATTATGACTTAGCATCTCATAATTATGACATACCATCTTATAATTATGACTTAGCAACTCAATTATGACATACTATCTCATAATTATGACTTACTAGCTCATAATTATGACTTACTAGCTCATAATTATGACTTAACAGCTCAATTATGACTTAGCATCTCATAATTATGACATACCATCTTATAATTATGATTTAGCAACTCAATTATGACTTACTATCTCATAATTGTGACTTACTAGCTCATAATTATGACTTAGCATCTCAATTATGACTTACTATCTCATAATTATGACTTAGTATATGGCCTTTTTCCCCTTTGTGGCCTAAATACCCTTGCTTTGATTTATGTGTTATATAGGTTATGATTTTAATTCTGTTTAGGTATCATGCCTGAGAACCCCCCCTTTATGATGTCCTCCTTTCTGGGGTTATGACAGTGGCCACCCCACTAGCCTGTGTGAGTTACCTGGCTAGCCATGTAAGATGTACGGTGAAACTTCATTTTGTGAGTCATTGCTTTTAAACCTCAGTTCATCTTGACTCCATATCTCTCTTGAGCTGATAGTTCGAGACGACCTCGTCCATTCCCGCATGGTGAAATAGGAATTCCATAATGATGAAGTCAGGTTGAAAAACTGCTGGTTGAGCTTTTTGAATACGTTTTTGAGGTGATTGTTTATTAGTTCACCTGGACGTCTGAACACACCATTAAGAAGGCCCTCATCCTGCCTATTGGTTCAGTTGGACTGTGGAATTGTAGCTCACAAAATCCGATTCTCATTCAAAATAAACTCTGGGAAACTTCCACATGAATTTCCCAACCCAAATCAAAGGCAGCCCGAAGCAAGCCATGTGGGGTTTCCTGACCCGTCTTACTTTTGTTCCTCCTCTTCAGTTATTACCGGGGAGCTGTTGGAGCGCTGCTAGTTTATGACATTTCAAAGCACCTGACCTATGAGAGTGCCGAGCGTTGGCTGAAGGAACTTTACGACCATGCAGACCCCCACATAGTGGTCATGCTGGTGGGCAACAAATCAGACCTGGCGTCGATACGATCGGTGCCAACAGAGGATGCACAGGATTTCGCAGGTACTAAACTGAATCTCTTGGTTGTATATTTTTATTTATTTATTTAATAATCCCTTGGAGTGCAAAGGCTCTGTATGTGGGCCAACAGTTCAACCCAGACCTTTCAGTTCACTCTCGTAACTGCAGAAACATTGGGATAGCCACTGAACACATAATGCACAGTTACAGTTCTAGTAGTTCCTGAATAATAAGTGTTATAGAGATGTAGGAGAAGATTTCGCCATCTAAAGAAAATCTCACATCTCCCAAATGGTACGTTCCTAAGAGAAGGAACCATTTTCCTCAATACTATGTGCTGCCATGTGGAGAAGTGTGTTTCTCTGTAGATGCTGCGTCCGTTTACTTAACCTACAAAATCAACTGAACACGTCATTTGGCCGGGGGCACCCAAACTCCTGCACACAACCGTATGTTGATATGACGAGATCTGATTCCAGGCAGTTCCAATATTTCTTATGGTGTAACTGATATGACAGCAGTGATATGCAGTGTGCTGATAGACATTCTGAACTACCTTCCTACTCCTCTTCCTATAGAGAAAAATGGACTGCTGTTCATGGAAACTTCAGCCTTGGAATCAACAAACGTTGAGACTGCCTTCAACAGCGTCCTAACAGGTGAGTTCTGTGTACAGTCAATAGCTCAGCTCAGATTTCTGTGTACCCTTCTTTCTCGTAACGCTGCTCTTAGAATGACTGTACTGCTGCTTCATTTTACACTGAAATCTATTCCTGCCTGATAGAGGAGGGAGCACA
This sequence comes from Prochilodus magdalenae, assembly GCA_024036415.1. NCBI lineage: Eukaryota > Metazoa > Chordata > Actinopteri > Characiformes > Prochilodontidae > Prochilodus > Prochilodus magdalenae. The sequence goes on along the minus strand of JAMWET010006361.1, from coordinate 55,147 downwards.
GTGTTTGTTGTTGTTTCTTCTTCCTCTGAGTTTTATCTGGAAATATTCATTTAGTATCGCAAAATAATATTTCACTCAAATTTTTATTCTGTTTCCAAAAATACTGAAACATTTTATCAACCATATTTCTCCACAACCTCGTCTTACTCGGTTTAATTAATAGTTTCGAGATATTAAGCCAACATTCCAGGAAAATAAGTCATTTTGAGATACTAAGTGAAGTTATTCACCAGCAGTGTAAGCTGTTTATCCAGCGGGGTTAAGGGAGGTGGGGTGTGCAGGGGCCTATTCTAGTGCTCCTTGGCAGAGGACAAAAAGCGCCCTGGGCCGATCGCCAGTCCATCAGACTAAACTGAATTATTAAGATCCTGTTTTGAGATGCGACATCAAAATGTGGAGAGGATAAGTCGTTATTTTGACACCACTACCCGCCAAGTAGCTACCACCACACATGGGAGACTGGGGTTCGAGTTCCAGGCTGAGTGACTCCGCTGTGCTACACCAACAAGAGTCCGTGGGCAAGACTCCTAACACTACATTGGCCTACCTGTAATATGATTAAGTCGCTCTGGATAAGAGCGTCAGCTAAGTAATGTAAATGTAAATTATTTTCTGAAATGGAGTGAAGTGTTTAAATAAATAATTTTGTTGACATACTATTTCAAATTCTTGGGAACATAAACCATTATTTTAAGATACTAAGTCAAGATTTTAAGAATATACGTTCATCATTTTAACATATTATGTCAAATTCTTGAGAAAGTAATATGATGTTTCAAGATATTAAGTCAAACACATAAGAAAGTAAGTCATTATTTTGTGAAAGTAAAGTCATTTCAATATACTAACTAACAATTTCAACCTCTGGTTTCATAAACAGCGCAGATCATTTTTCTACCTGGGTGAAATGGGCTTCCATAGAGATACAGGGGTTGGACAATGAAACTGAAACACCTGTCATTTTAGTGTGGGAGGTCTCATGGCTAAATTGGACCAGCCTGGTGGCCAATCTTCATTAACTGCACATTGCACCAGTAAGAGCAGAGTGTGAAGGTTCAGTTAGCAGGTAAGAGCACAGTTCTGCTCAAAATACTGCAATGCACACAACATTATGGGGACATACCAGAGTTCAAAAGAGGACAAACTGTTGGTGCACGTCTTGCTGGCGCATCTGTGACCAAGACAGCAAGTCTTTGTGATGTATCAGGAGCCACGGTATCCAGGGTAATGTCAGCATACCACCAAGAAGGACAAACCTCCACCAGCATCACGTAGTGACCTGGCCACTATCCTGCAAGAAGAATGGCTTAAACTACCTCTGACCACTGTGCAGGACGCAGTATATATCATTCCCAAGACCAACTGACGCTGTATTGGCAGCAAAAGGAGGCCCTACACCATACTAATAAATGATTGTGGTCTAAAACCAGGTGTTTCAGTTTCATTGTCCAACCCCTGTATATTTACAGTACTTCTCATACTGTGATCTTCTGATACTGGTGTCAGCCACGTTAAGGCGTTCGTTATTATTGATGGTAATAGTTTAGAAATACATTGTATTTATTACATTGTATTAATGTAGAGATGATGTACGCTTGAAGTAAATCCAGTGCGACACTTTCCTTCAGTGTAAAACGCCGTGCTCTAATTCTTTTCCAGAAATCCATAAGAAAGTCAGCAGTAAAGAGGTGACCCGCGGGTCAATCAATGCAGTATCACTATCCAGCCCCTCAACTACATCAGCTGCTTCTCAGGAGGAGAAGAAAGCCTGCTGTAAGAATGTGTGAGGAGATCCGGAGGGATGGCAGAGAGTGACGGGAGATGGCCTTCTCTCCTCCTTCGTCGTCCAGTGATGGACACTGGGCTTGTCCATACAAATCTCAGTTAACTAATCGTCGTTCTTTCAGGAACCACTTCATGACGACTGATGCATCCCTTCATACCGCGTGCCGACTGACATGAGAAAGTATTTTTGTACGTCTTAAATTTCAATGTTTATACAGCCATTTAAATAACTGGGAAGGAATAGTTCAACCTAATGTCCGTCTGCTGCATCTGCATCACATGACCGGTTACCATATACCACAGTAACTTCACACATATTCACTCAAAATGTAAAGTAAGTTATTATTTTATGGATATTCTATATTATACACGTCTACACCATGTTTCTACACCCATTCTCCATCTTATCAGCTCCCCTGACCATACAGGAGCGCTCTGTAGTTCTACAGGTACAGACTGTAGTCCATCTGTTTCTCTGTATACTGTATTACCCTGTTCTTCAATAGTCAGGACCCCCACAGGACCACCACAGAGCAGGTATGATGTGGGTGGTGGGTCATTCTCAGCACTGCAGTGACACTGACGTGGTGGTGGTGTGTTAGTGTGAGGTGCTGGTGTGAGTGGATCAGACACAGCAGTGCTGCTGGAGTGTTTAGACACTGTGTCCACTCACTGTCCACTCTATTAGACACTCCTACCTTGCTGGCCCACCTTGTAGATGGACAGTCAGAGACGATAGCTCATCTGCTGCTGCACAGTGCTGGTCATACTCTAGTCCTTCATCAGTGGTCATTGGACGCTGCCCACAGGACGCTGCCCACAGGACGCTGCCCACAGGACGCTGTTGGCTGGATAGTTTTGGTTGGTGGACGATTGAGGTGTCTGAGGTGTCCAGCAGCACTGCTGTCTCTGACTTACTCACACCAGCACCACACACACTAACACACCACCACCACGTCAGTGTCACTGTAGTGCTGATAATGATCCACCATCTATATAATACCGGCTCTCCGGTGGTCCTGTGGGGGTCCTGTGGGGGTAAGATTTAGAATTTTTTGGAAACTTGGTGAAGTTCCCCTTCAATGTCCCTGTAATCTGGACCACAGAATATACTGTGCTTTTCTACCATAATAGAAGTTTGCAGAAACATGAACTGATGGAGTTTCAGTGTTTGCTGACAGGCTTCTATCATACACAGGCTTTTCTCTCTGTAGGCAAATGGCTCGAAATTATTATCAGTGGAAATCAACCATGAACTACAGATGCAGCAGGTGGACACTGGGTAGAAGAAATGCTGATGAGTTCCCTTAAAAAAACGACTTAGCCTCACATGTACATATCTGAATGTGTGAGGAGGAAGAGGCCACTTACCAAACACTATAATAGGTCCAGGTGTGACTTATAAAAATCATTTTTAGAGATTTGTCATAATTTGATCTACACTCATCAGCAAAAGAACAGCTGCACCCAGAAGGAAGTGTGGGAGTGCAGTGCTGTTGGGACGGAGGATAAAGGTCACCAGGAACAATAACTGATGGTGCATTTAGACTGATATGGAAAATATTTATTGAGCTGAGTATTACATCAGGCCATCAACATGCCAGACGTCTCGGTATGGAGCTGTAGAGGTTCCTAATGGTGTCCTGTGATAATCCATCCCATGCAGCTTGAATTTCCTCACACAGTTCCTGCAGATGGTGTGGTAGGGGTGGAGGTGGACGATTGTTAGCCCAGCAGTGCCACTGAGGTGTCCAGCAGCACTGCTGTCTCTGACATACTCACACCAGCACAACACACACTAACACACCACCACCATCAGGCCTACTGAACGTGTGACGCGTGACAGCAAACCGCTCATCTTGGTGCTGACCACAGTGCCTCCACACACGGATTCGTTGGTCGTCTCCACCAAGACTAAAGCGGGACTCGTCACTGAAGATGACCCGCTGCCATTCTGAGTCACTCCATGACAGTCTGGTACGACACCACTGCAGTCTTTGGTGACGGTGACGTGGTGTTAAGGACAGTCGGTGCAACAGCGTGTAGTCCTGCGTCGTTCAGTCGTCTGCTAATAGTGCTGGTAACAGGACTCATGAAGGCAGCACTGCTCCCTGAACGTCCGGAATCGTGGCTGTTGGGTCAGTCAGGTACAGAGATAAGGCCCGTCCTTGCCTACGCCACATGTGCAGCCGAGTGTGGAACCTGAATCATTAGCATGTCTCACGATGTCAAACCTCCCCACCTAGTTTCACCCCTGTGGGTTGATTCCTTCTGGGTGCAGCTGTTTCTGCAGCTGTTCTTTTGAGGGTGAGTGTATTAAAATGAGGAAGCATGCTACAGTTTTTAAAATATTGATCCACTGAGCTTACCTGATATGCAATGGGCTTTAACTGATGATTATGGATAAACTGATTCTATAGGCCTGCTGAACCTGTCACTGTCTGTCTTATATCTGATCTGAATGGAAATGTAATATTTGTTGAATGTTAATCATGTTTAAATCAGAATCATCACTAATAATAAAAATACACCCCTACAGAGAATACTGTATTACCATGTGCAGGAGGATCAGCACTGTTGGGGGTTAATGGTCAAGTTTGATGTGATGAATATGAGCTTCATTATGATAACAGTGTGTTTCCCTATCATGTATCCTTTCCTGGTCAGGGTTCTTCTGCCGGGCTCTTCAGCCTGCCTCAGCTGACATTTTGAACCAGCTTTCCTGTGTACTTTGACAGACGTTTAACCTTTTTCTCTCCGATTAATGTTCCTTTAAACTTGTTCTACTAGTTTCCCAACTGCACGTTCTGGTGCGGTCCAGAGTGGGATGGGTCTAAACCCGGATTTCTGGAAAAGCTGCTTTGAGACGGTGTCTGCTGTAGGATTACACCATGCTAATAAAAGTGAATCATTTCCAAATGAGTCTTTCTGAATGGTGTATGGACATAAAACAGTGGTACGTGTGCAGATATATCACAGGCCCCTCGACCAGGGCAGCATAGGATCTTAAAGGGGAAGGCTGTGGAGATAGGGCCGCACAGGATGTTAAAGGGGAACTCTGTGGAGATAGGGCAGCATAGGAACTTAAAGGGGAACTCTGTGGAGGCAGGGCAGCATAGGATCTTAAAGGGGAACTCTGTGGAGACAGGGCAGCATAGGATCTTAAAGGGGAAGGCTGTGGAGATAGGGGCAGCATAGGATCTTAAAGGGGAACTCTGTGGAGACAGGGCAGCATAGGATCTTAAAGGGGAACTCTGGAGACAGGGCAGCATAGGATCTTAAAGGGGAACTCTGTGGAGACAGGGCAGCATAGGATCTTAAAGGGGAACTCTGTGGGGATAGGGCAGCATAGGATCTTAAAGGGGAAGGCTGTGGAGATAGGGCAGCACAGGATCTTAAAGGGGAAGGCTGTGGAGATAGGGCAGCACAGGATGTTAAAGGGGAACTCTGTGGAGATAGGGCAGCATAGGATCTTAAAGGGGAACTCTGTGGAGATAGGGCAGCATAGGATCTTAAAGGGGAACTCTGTGGAGATAGGGCAGCATAGGATCTTAAAGGGGAAGGCTGTGGAGATAGGGCAGCACAGGATGTTAAAGGGGAACTCTGTGGAGATAGGGCAGCATAGGATCTTAAAGGGGAACTCTGTGGAGATAGGGCAGCATAGGATCTTAAAGGGGAACTCTGTGGAGGCAGGGCAGCATAGGATCTTAAAGGGGAACTCTGTGGAGGCAGGGCAGCATAGGATCTTAAAGGGGAACTCTGTGGAGATAGGGCCGCATAGGATCTTAAAGGGGAACTCTGTGGAGGCAGGGCAGCATAGGATCTTAAAGGGGAAGTCTGTAGAGATAGGGCAGCATAGGATCTTAAAGGGGAACTCTGGAGATAGAGCAGCATATGATCTTAAAGGGAACTCTGTGGAGATAGAGCAGCATAGGATCTTAAAGGGGAACTCTGTGGAGATAGGGCCGCATAGGATCTTAAAGGGGAACTCTGTGGAGGCAGGGCAGCATAGGATCTTAAAGGGGAACTCTGTGGAGACAGGGCAGCATAGGATCTTAAAGGGGAAGTCTGTAGAGATAGGGCAGCATAGGATCTTAAAGGGGAACTCTGGAGACAGGGCAGCATAGGATCTTAAAGGGGAACTCTGTGGAGACAGGGCAGCATAGGATCTTAAAGGGGAAGTCTGTAGAGATAGGGCAGCATAGGATCTTAAAGGGGAACTCTGTGGAGGTAGGGCAGCACAGGATGTTAAAGGGGAACTCTGTGGAGATAGGGGCAGCATAGGATCTTAAAGGGGAACTCTGTGGAGACAGGGCAGCATAGAATCTTAAAGGGGAACTCTGTGGAGATAGGGCAGCACAGGATCTTAAAGGGGAACTCTGTGGAGATAGAGCAGCGTAGGATCTTAAAGGGGAACTCTGTGGAGATAGGGCAGCATAGGATCTTAAAGGGGAACTCTGTGGAGATAGGGCAGCACAGGATCTTAAAGGGGAACTCTGTGGAGATCATTATTTCTGACTCATATTTGATAATTATATAATTTTCAGTTTTGTAAAGAGGTTTTGCATTAAAATGCATTTTGATTCATTCATTTAATCCATTGAGGACTGAGAAATATATATGCAGGGCAAAATAGAAGATTTCTAGACTTATGATCATAATAACAATCATTAGCACTGCATATAAAACTCAGAAGGCAGATGTGGATTCTCTGGTGGGTTGTATGATAATTACACACCGTTGTGTGGTGCAATGGATAACACCACTTGTCATTGAGCTACCACACAACGTGGGGTTCAATTCCTGGTCTGAGTCCTTGGGCAAGACTGCCAACACTACATTGGCCTACCTGTAATATGATGAATCTTGTGAGTTGCTCTGGATGAGAGCGTCAGCTAAATGCCACAAATGTAAAAATGATTATACATGTGTTGTAGACTCCCGGGTCCCATCAGCACCACAGTATGGAAATCTAAAACTGTATGTTGTCCTACAGTAAACCATCCTTACATCTTAACCACTGAATTATTCAGATCAAACTTTTTAAAATTTTGGAATTTCACTTTAATCAGGCCCTGATCACATGTCTTCTTGACATCCAGAGAATTTAGTGGTCTGCATTTCCTGACAGGACGCTTCCCAGAATCTTTAAGACTCTGATAAAGCACCTGATTCAGTGCAGTCAGGTGTTTCCGTATCGAATGAAACTCCTCTCTGCTTCCTACGTGGCATTTCAGGTGCTGTAATCGCCTTCTTGTACGGTCACCAGTGGGCGGAGCGTGGCGGCGTTGACGTCTCACACCTGCCAAGCCGACGCACTCACTCATTGGGCAGTGCTGTGTGATTGGCAAGCGAATGGGCCAATCAGATGGCGGCCGGTGGCAGGTGTTAACGTCGCTAGGAGCCAGCGACGAGTACTGAAAGTTTTGGTGACGCAGGCAAGAGGGCTTCTCCGGGAAACGGCGACGTTTTAGCTTTAAAGTGGTGTAAAAACCGGTCATTTTTGGAGATTAGTTAGTTGTTTACTTTACTGAAAGTAGTCTGAGAGCAAACGTTCAGAGTTATGCGCTGGTTTCGCCCTGCAAACTAGCTAACGAACTGCTGCTGCTGTCTTCATGACAACTTTCTTTGACGTTAGCTAGTTAGCTAGCCGAAAGCTAAGTTCACGTTACTTCGATAACTCTGCAGATAAAACTCTCCGGAGAAGCAGAAGTGTTTTGCTCGCCGTTTATTCGGGACTTTAACTTGCCTACAGATACAGGACCGAAGCAATGACGGGTAGAGAAGAAGAGTATGACTATCTCTTTAAAGGTGAGTGGCTAAGCTAGCACTACAACTTCCCCACACAAGCCCAGCCAAGCTAGGCTAAGCGTAGCTGTCACTCAGCTTGACTTCACTGAGGTGACAGACGTTAAATACTCATTACTGGCCGGTAAAAGTAGGACATTTTGTAAATGGGAAATGAATGCTATGACTGACAAACAGCCTCAAGTTTCAGAGAATGCTGTGGTTTTATATAATGTACTCGAGAGAAGCGGTGCTATTAAAGTTGGGCTTCTTGAACTTCCTCATTTCCTTCATTTTGGCGACAGTCCGCATCATTTAGTCACTATTTACTCCAAGATTTAAGACCAAGACGTCTGAAATCGCCAGCTTTTTGTGTTAGAATTCCTCCGTTCCACCTTAAAAGGTGCAGCAGTTACATTCTGGCGCACTGCCGCACTCTTTAAGGTGGAACGGTAAGGTTGACCAATAGGTAGCCGAGTTGAGCTTGGCCTGTTTGATAGGACTTTGTGACCAGAGTTAGGAAAGCTGACACTTACAAAATGGCCGTTTATTTCCAAATGATGTACTTTCACAACAGCCAGCTTGTAAAGCTGAAGCTAAGGTTTCTGTAGCAGCTCCCTCGTAAACTCAGCCGGATCTGTGTAGTGTTTCAGCATCCAGAGAAATATCCCTGTTCTGGAATGTATATAGAAAGCTCACAGATAGGCTGATCATCATTATGCCATGTCTTTTAAACGAGAACCCAGCGGTTGTAGCCTTTGTTCCCAGGCGGAAGGGCCCCAGGTGCAGTAGAACCGGAAAGACCTGCATGAATCTCCCTTTTGCACCATGTGTTTTCCATACAGACATGAAATCAAACCTCCAGTTGGTTTAGTCTTTTTAATGTTTCCCTATTGGGTTCAGGTTAAGAAAGGTGTAACTTCTGTCTGATATTTGTCTCCCACTGTATGGCTACACCTGGCTCCCGGTAGCTAAAGCAGGGATTTATGAGCCAGCCTGTGGGGGCGTTTTATTCCGACATGCCTTGAATCTTCCCCTTGGTGTGTTTTACAACAAAGAGCCCCACCTCTGACGTGCTGCTGCACCCCTCACTGTTTAATCATGACTCAGTCACTGCTAATGAATCACTGCTCGGCCTTGTGCACAGAGCCAGTTCCTGCTGAATAGCCAGTTGACCAGCTTTCCATCAGGTGCACATCAGGTGCTCTTAGGTTGTCTGCATGGCCCTGCCTCTTTTTTTTTTTTCTTTAGTTGTGGCCTGCTGTTGTAACCTTTCGTCTCTGAAATTAGTAAATTAATTTTATTATGGGAATTTTTGGACCCATTTCTATTGTGTTGGTCACTTCTGTGTCCGTACAGTGTAAAGGAGTGCTGGAAGAGTAACCAATTTTATGTTGTTAACCATTTTATATGCGGTTTTTAAATCACGAGGTTGCAGTTTATTACATAGCCTACATTATCAAAAACATCTTTTAGTTTTAAGTGAGGACACTGTACTTATTGACCCACAGACTAATCAGGTCCAACCAAAGCTCCATGTGTTGTGACAGCACAACCACAGCTTACTTGAAGTCTGCCACACTACATTCAGGGTTAATTGCAATACAATTTGCAGTCAGACTGCAATTAGATGGTCAGTTCAGCCTTTATGTAAGGGGGAGATGGTAAATATGAATGGTATATGAAGTAAATAAAATTAAAACTGACAAAAATGGAGATACTATGTGCAGTACTGTGAAAATATCAGAGACCACCCTTTTTAAAATGTATTTCCCATCAAGGCCATTAAAAAAGCAGAATTGCATACGTTTTAATTTCTACATAATTGAATGGTCAAAATGTTACCAGTAATTCAGGGTGGTTTGTTGTGCAGTGCAGTCACAGTTATTCACGGAGAGGGTGAGACCTTTAAAAGCTCCCTTTACAGAAAGTTATTACATGAAACAGTAATTAATATATGGCCTGATGTCTGAAACGTTTTCACCTAAAAGGTCATTTTAAAATGCATTCATAGCGGAGATTACCTACGATTTTACCTTGAACCTGCAGGTTCACTGATGGATTTGGATAGTAAATAAAATGGTTATATTTGCATTGCAGACGTCATGACCTCTGGTTCTACAAACCAACGCTGTAAAGAAATACAAGCCAGTTTGTGTCTCTAGAATGTTGACTAAACATGGTGTAACCTCAAACTCTGAATTATGCAGACTTTCTGAAAAATAGGTATCAGGACAAAACATGGATGAAACAGGAAATTATACAAACCAACTGAATATAAGATCAATTTAAAATGCTATTAAAGTTTAATTATTATTTATATTATGTTATTTAGTTTGATTTGTCCTCCAAGTTTAAAGGAGCTGCATATGGCCTCGTGTGTAGAAACGTGTCCTCTCAATTCCCTTTCAGCGTTGACCAGTTTAGGTCTGTTTCTGTGGTTAGAGCCGTGCTTTCACAATTCTTTTAGAATTCTTTAAGCGTAAAACCAGCCAAACAAACCCACCAGTCTTACTTTTGAAACCCCCTCAGTGGTGCTGATTGGAGACTCTGGTGTCGGGAAGAGTAACCTGCTGTCCCGTTTCACACGCAACGAGTTCAACCTGGAGAGCAAGAGCACAATTGGTGTGGAGTTTGCCACTCGCAGCATCCAGGTGGAGGGCAAGACCATCAAAGCTCAGATCTGGGACACAGCAGGGCAGGAGAGATACCGCGCCATCACCTCAGCGTGAGTATTAAAGTAAAGAGTTTACAGTTAAGGCATGTTGTTAGGTATGGTGCTGTAAAACTTCCTTAACTTCAGCAACATTGTAACACGTGACCCTGAGTGGCTTTACCACTTTAATAAAACAGTGGCTAAACATGGTAGAATTTCCCGATGTTGAATAAATTAATTTATTTGTGAGTAATCTGAATAAAAATTGGATTTTTCCATGAATGGAACCACAGATTTTAATAACTGACCACTTTAATACAGAGTTCAACTGAGCCATGCAGTCATATGTGTGTGCATATTGAGTATACAGATTTCCAAACTGAAACCGAAAACAAAAAATGTTATATACCTTTATATCTCATTATATAATATAATATTCCTTTTACAGAATTGACCATTTGACCATAACCTTTCACATTAACAGGTCAAAGCGAACAAATTAAAAGCCATTATTGCAAGCTGAATTTTTTTTAAACGCACAGTTCTTAAGCTTTTGGCAGTTTTAAAATGCACATGTATCTGTACTGCCTTAAATTATATCTCTAATGCTAAAGGATTAATCTCCAAACAGCTATATGACATTATCCCTCAAATCATTTTCAGCGTATGGGGCGTCTGTAGGATTTCTTTAAAGGAAATGCTGGAAATAAAAAATGCTGGTCTGTGCTCATGTCTAATGATGATGCCTAATATCATGCCCAGTGTAACAGTAACAGACATTTTTGTCTTTATTATATGCTGGGTTTTGTTTGCAGATACTACCGTGGTGCTGTGGGTGCTCTTTTGGTGTATGACATCGCAAAGCATTTGACGTATGAAAACGCTGAGCGCTGGTTGAAGGAGCTGCAGGATCATGCTGACAGCAATATAGTCATCATGCTGGTAGGCAATAAAAGCGACCTGCGGCACCTGAGAGCTGTGCCTACAGATGAGGCCAAGGCATTCGCAGGTCAGTTTAGATTAAGGTCCTTTTACTCATGCTTTATTTACAGTGACCTTTTTTGGCGTGTTTCAGTTAAGAAACACAGTTTCACACACAGAGTACTCTTTATATTCATGTGACAATGTTTCACCCGTAGGTGAGGCGGTGTGTTGTTTCTAGGGAGTAAACTTATTAAATTCTGACAGATTGCAGCATTTTAGTGTCTGTAGTCATTTAATAAATCACTAAGAAATTATTTACTCCTTTAAAAAATCCATATAGTTCAGTGATTTGCATATTTATATAACTTTGACTAGGCTTTTTTTTGTAGTTAAAATTAATTTTCCCCATATGAGGTATTAATAGTAAATTAGTAGACTTCTTGAAGCATCTAGATTAAAAAAAAAACAAAACTTCCCATTAGTGTTCTTACCATTAGGACCATTATTGTAAAAATGTTACTTTAGTTTAGTTTCTTGTTTGTATAAGCAAGAAAGGCATCAATACTGCAGTGATACATGACTGCATACTACAGAGGTGTAGTGTACACCATAATGATGTATTAAAATAACCATACACAATAAGAATTACGGTGTAAAAAAAGTGTAGAAGCTATTTTTTATGCTAAATGTTGTTAAATTTCTAAAATTGTGTGTGTGTGTGTGTGTATGGTTTGTTTGTTTATTTATTTATTTATTTATTTATTTATTTTCAGAGAAACATGGGCTTTCTTTCCTCGAGACTTCTGCTTTAGACTCTTCTAATGTCGAGCTCGCCTTCCAAACCATTCTCACAGGTCAGCCCACTCTACTGAATTTGCTTGTTTAAACGCAGACATAATTTCACCATGAATAAAACATTACATCATCACAGGTTTATCTGCTAGTTTAAACATTTTGTGAATAATCATTTTGGAGTTGCAGGAATGCCTGATGTTGTTTTTATCATCTGCCAGTAGGTGGCAGCAAATTCTAAGGCACTGTGTAGATCCCCAGTGAGTTAACACGTTTTCAGGTCAAATTAGCAGTACTTGCTCCACTGGAGGTATAGATACATTTCAAAAGGTGCTTTCTGAGGAAGTTTCTCTTATTTAGGTGGATTTTGTTATACTTTTGATTTTTAACGGGATTTTGTCCGAATGTAATTTAGTTCATTTCCATTTTTCAAAGTAAAGCACTGTAGGTTTTGCAACCATTGGTTAAAGTCTCTCTCTCTCTGTCTGTGTCTCTGTCTCTCTCTCTCTCTGTCTGCCTGTCTCTCTTTCTGTGTTTGTCTATCTGTCTCTCTCTCTCTCTCTCTCTCTCTCTGTCTGTCTGTTTGTCTCTTAGCAATCTATCGCATTGTGTCTCAGAGGCAAATCTCAGGGCGTGGTGATGCTGATTTCTCGCCCAACTCCAACGTAGTGCCCATCACAGTGCAGCCCACTCAAAGCTCTGCCAAGCAAACCGCTTGCTGCCAGAACAACTGAGCAACCACCACACCATTACGGGATCATGGGAAAACCGACATCAGGCTGGCCACGGGCCGCAAGAAAGGCTTCGCATGTCCAGCTCTGCCTAGTTTGTGGTGTCACTTACTATGCAGTCTGTCTTTATCAATTGTAACAAGCTTTATCGGTTATGCCCTAATTTATAAGCTTTAATATAGGAAAAAAGAGAACGGAACAAGATTTTTTTTTTTTTTTTTTCTTTCTTTTTACATGGACTGGACGGATAAATCGTTCTTTGTATTTTGTCACTAGTTAGAGACGGCACTGGGAGAACATTTTATTTTTATGCACTTTTGTCGGAAAAAAGACAAACTAGTTACAAACAATGCTGGAAGAACTTTATCACTGAATAGAACACACAGAATGTTCAACGGTAGTCAAAAAGCCTGTGCGTTATATATATTTAGATGGAAGAAGGGTACTACAGTGAAATTCTATGCTTTTATTAACCACTACACATTGAGTCTAGCTTCTGTTGCCTCCTTGAACAAGGGAAACACACGCTCATCTCAGTATATCTCATACTGTCTTTTCATAAGGCTGGCTGAAGAAGCGAAGCAACCACTGTGTGCTGTTAATGAAATATCTGAGATTACATTTTTGAGATTAAATCTTGAGAGTCTGTTTTAATATATTGCAACAAACGTGTTTTCTCATGGTGGTGTTAATTTGTTATTCTGCCTATATGAAGTCATTCTTTTATTTATGGGTTCATTAATTGTATGTCTTTAATTGAGAGTGAGTTCATTCACTTTCCATACGTGGCAGTCTGTACGAGCGAGGCCCAGAGTAAAGCAGCTTACTCTAACGAGGACCGGAAAGTGTCTATGTTGTTAAGTTATTTGACCACTTTATATGCGGCAGAGATTAATGCTTGTACAATTGTCTATCTTTGTTTTTTTGCTGAGCTATAAACGCATTACTAGTTTCTTTGGTGTACGTGAGTGTGATGGAAACGAGCATCTCCAGCTTTTTAGTAGCTTTTAGTAGTTTTGTTGAGGAAATGTTGAGATATTAATTGATTTTGCATAGGTGGCTTTTCTGGATGTTGTCCTTTCAGTAAAAGTGATTTTCCTTATAATTTTTGTTTCTTCTGTGGCTAGAAAACAGAGAGGCAGGGACTAAGATCAAGGCAGGAAGCAGCCCCTCTCAGGCTGGAGGCTCATCCTCTAGGTGGATGTATTATGTTGCAGGATTGAGCAACAGTGGCGCTCGGAGCTGCTCACTGAGGAGTTTCTGATGTACTGGAAGGGGCTTGTCTTACTGTAAGTGAAATCCTCATTGCCCACCACTATTATCTGCCATATGTAACCTGAAGAGAGCCATACCCTCCGGGATCTCTGTTAATTGTGTCCCATCTCTCTTTCTCCTGCCCTCTCTCCTTCTTTCACTCTAATCATAGTTGTGGCCATAGCTAGGTGGTGTGGTGAAAGGGACGCAGGGCTGAAATTGTAGGTCAGGTTAGGAAAAATGAAAAAGGGCAATATGGTGAATGTCATTTAACTGTAATGTAGCTACTGCAACTTTCTAATTAAAGGAATGTCTTATCAACTGCACGTATATCACAGATTATGACAAAATTATGTATGTGAGCATATAATTTGAACGCTTTTTAAAAAGAGAACAGGAGACCTGTTGACTTGGCAAACTGGGGAATGGCGCTGAAGCAGCAAATTATTATTATTAGGTCTTTTGAGTGAACAAATTTTTTGTTCTTTAACTAATTACAGTGAGATTGAGTTGAAAATGCTCAGCAAACTTTATAATTTATTTCATGATGAAATGACAATAATCTGTGTCAGGAACACAAGTTCTTAAGCAGCGATTTATTGATTATTGCTTGATTTGAGAGCCACATGTTCATTACCCATCATGCACAATGACTAAAGATTAAAGTTTGTGGTCAAAACTACACAACTGAGGCCGATGTTTGTCATGCGTTAGGGCACTGTTCATACACATTTTTGTCGTCTGCAGTTTTTTACCCAAGAGTCTCGTGTAGGATGTAACAGGACCTTTCACCCAATAATAGTTTCAATTAGTGGGGCAGTAAGGTTGCCTGTTTCTAAAACACTACTGGAAAACTAAGTACTACTAAGAGTGGAACATTACATGATGAAATTAAGTCTCACAGCAGTCTATAAGCTGAGGAAAATGCCATTCTTTCTTGTGGTATTCAGCAAAGCTATGCACCTTACATCTTGCTCTGGTCTCATAACCAGACGTGTGGCCTACCATGTGACCCTGCACGGTAATGTAACTTGCAACTGAAATGAGAAAAATGTGACTTACTGTTGCTTTAGCATTAGTGGCATTCACACCGCATGTGATGGAAGAAGGCTTTTTAATGGTCTGTGTGTTTGAATGTAATAAACTGTATTTGCTTTTAGTTGCTTGCCTCATTTAGTGTAAAACTCCTCACAGACAAAATGAGATTATTAAATTTGTTTTATTAGAAACATTTACAATACATTTTTGAAAATAACCAAAATCAAAACTAGTATGGCATAGATACATTGATCAAATATCAAAAAATGGAAACTCACAAAGAACATGTGCTAAGAAATCAACCTGCAATTTGTATGCCTCGTGTGGGCACGACACTGAATGAAGTTTCAAAGAAAACTTCTGAAAGTATTGGCTAGCCAAGACTACGGTATGGCAAACCCTTCTCACTCACCAACGAGGAACCAAACACTAACAGCAGGAGATGCTGGTCCAAACTAATGCACTAAGACCACTACATGAGTTATATGAAACACTTCTACCGTGTTGGAAGATTCTGAAAGCTACCAAAGACAGACTGTTGGACCGGAGTTATCCATCCAAAGCAAGACCAAGAAAATGATCACCCCATAGCCCCCTTTTTGTGTTTTCCCTATCATACTGAAAAACATACCACGCTACACAGTTACCTTTGCCATTACGAAGTCAAAACAGTTGAGATACACTTTCACCATAAAGTTAGAGCTGAGACTGTCCTTTTTCAATGCAAGCTTGAAATGAACAAGCCACTGTCATGTTACGCTAGAATTCGAAGTGATGGTGAAAATCTACAAGCGAAAAAGAAGTTAAGCCCTTCAGTGTAGTGTGTACAAAAGCCCCCACTTGTATGCAACATAACATTTTCAGCGCTGCTTTCTCCAGGCCCAGTGATGATGCGAGATACATGCATTGTATTACTGTTGTATTAAGTAGTATTTGAGTTCTGTGTGTGCTGAATCCAGCATAGATCTACTACATTCCATTCACGTATTCATTAATAATACTAATTGCAGGGCAGCCGAATAGAACTTTTTGCGTCGTCCGTGTCAGGATTTTGAACACACTCTCTGAACGTCTGTAACATTTATGTAGTAGATGTATGCATGAACAAAAATGTGTATATGCACAATTATCCGCCTGCTTCTCCATTCCAGACACCTTGGTGATGCCCATTCACTTCACTGCAGTCAAAACAGATGAAGCGTTTAAAGTACAAGAAATAAAAAAAAATCTTTTTTTCTTTTTTTTTTTTTAACAGCAAATGAGGGAGAAAAGGATTCTGTATTCAGTCAGCAGTATGGGGTTAGTTAAAGGACAGGCAAACAACACTTTCGCCAGTGTTGATGCAATGCAAAAATGTGATTTTGAGGCACAAACTTGAAGTGACTAAAATACCTCCTAATCCTAAAAAATATTAATTTTTTTTCCTGAAATTATTCCTTTATTAATGCACGTATTTCTCTAAAACCGTGCATATCTGAAGTTAAAATATAAGCCTTTGAAAGCCCACAGCACCCACTTCATTTTACACTGTCAGAAGTATGAAGGATTATCTAACTTTTATAAATAAAAATTCTATAGTTTTAATCATTTTAGTAGAAATCAACTTCATGTGTTTTAGAAATATATTAACTTTTACTTTGTAATAAAAAAACAAAATGTCTTGAAGTTACTTATAAATATGTTTGCTTCATTTAAGATATTCATAAATAACATCCAGATACTGACCTCTCCCCCTCTTTCTATGAAATAATAACCCATGTTAGCAAAATAGAATCTTACGAAAATGTTCTAAGACTTTTTTCCCCCCTTAGTTGCTTCCTATAGGGAGAATCTAAACAGAAATGGTGGTTTCTCTAAACCATGGCATCAAAAACATAAAGCTTTTGTCTTTGATTGATGGTCAAAAGGCAAAATTACACACTGATTGGGTGGTCTTTGTTTTTTTACATTCAAAATGCATTGGCCATCTACATTGAAAAAGGCATTAGAATTGCTTTAGTGCATTATGTACATCTCGTGTGTTCACGTTACGATGCGAATGCTGTGTGTGTATATAGATAAACGCCTAGAGCCCTGCTAACTGGATTATGTAAAAGGGGTTTCTTCAGCTATTATTACAAATCAATAGATAGCAAATATTAACAACACTATACAAAAAGTTAGATTGTACCCTTATGGAAATATTGTGACAGTCGTTGTTTCATTAATTGTAATTGTGCAGTAGATACTATAGGTCGATGAAGAAGATC
This sequence comes from Prochilodus magdalenae, assembly GCA_024036415.1. NCBI lineage: Eukaryota > Metazoa > Chordata > Actinopteri > Characiformes > Prochilodontidae > Prochilodus > Prochilodus magdalenae. The sequence continues at coordinate 37,931 of JAMWET010006361.1, read as the reverse complement.
AAGTCTAGGGGAAAAAAATAACTTAATACGTTATTATTTCAAACACTAGAGGATGTCATTACTAAAGCTCTCTGTAGTACATGTAGCTCTTTTATATCCACATTTCAACTGATAAAAGGTAAATGCTCTGTAATTAATCGGCATGCAGAACCAATATGTATCTAAGGGATTATCAAACAATATAACACTATGTACTTACTATAAACCACAGTGTTTCTTAATATTTACCTTCACAAATACAACACATTATTAAAATTAAAATCCTTCTTCCTTTATAATTCCGAATTGGACCACTCTCTAGCCCCATACTCTCGTAATATACGCCTCCTTCCTCTCTGCATTTACAACACTGTCATATTGGATATAGTCTGTATATACCAAATTTCATTAGGTATCATATTAAATGGAATTTGCTGTTAAGAGACTAAAGACGTTCCGGTCCTGAATAATGGTTTATTGCAATGTTGTCTTTATATTGGTATGTTTTACATTACATTATCAAGGTGTACAATATCATGTTATATTCTGATCCAACTTTTGCTGTTTGAACTAAACTGCCCTGGTTTCAGTCCCCTTATAATTTAGAAGGCTTTCAGCCTATTTAATGCTATAGTAATATTTCAGTCGTAACTTTTTTTCAATCTCTTCTCAATTCTTTGGCTACCATAAACACTTTTAACTTAAACTTTCTATTGGGATAACAACTAGTTACACTATAATATAAACAAACTGTCAAACAGAAGCATTAGGAACCTTTAAAATATTTTCATAATTGGCTTAAATACTGAAATATATTCTCATGATATGCCTATGGTAGTCACATTTTATATCTTATCTCCGTATATGTGAGTAAATACAATTCTTTTAAATTTAATAGCAAATAAATGCTACTCTGTAAAAAAAAATGTACCTGACTCCTTGCTATGACGGGCTCTGTTTATGCTGGGAAAAGGTCTTTTGTAACGGCTGAGATTCATCCCACCCAAACCTTATTGTATCAGTACATGACTTGTCCCTAGTCTCACACTAAAGTCATACAGTATCAGCTTGTGAGTGCTGATAGGTTTTAGGTTTATGCATTTTGAATTTGTCAAACAGGAAATGTCACTGCTCCAGAAAAATGTAATGCATGGGTGTTCACATTAAGGGGGCTCCATCGGAAGGGGTTTCAAAATTTTAACAACGTTAGGATTATGTACCGTTACAATGCACATACCTTTGTGCTACGAATCATAACCTAAAAGATTAAAAGATGTTTGACCGAGATGCTTAAACTTTAAATTTGCTGAAGTTCTTTCCAACTTTGAGAGCTACCCATTGTTCTAGGTGGTCGTATTCATGTTAAAATATAGTTCGTTATTGCTTCATGTATTCCCTGACTTGTGATGAATGTAGATATCCAGGAATACGCTTGTAAAACTTTTTTTTTTATCTACATGGGCACAGTTTTCTAAAATCCAAGCCAGTAAATGTTTTGCATAATTGTTTTAGCTGTTTGGCTTCAAAAATACACAAGACGTGCATACATACATTCCTCCAAATAGGCCATTGTTTTTCCTTGATCAGTGAATGAGACTGATGACGTTGTTAAAAAGTAAAGAAAGCATGCATCGCTTTTTTTCGTCTGAAGAGAAGTTTAGCTACCGTTTGCAAATGAAACACAAAAACCTCGGCGTAAGCCTGCGTCACCCAAATGTGAAAGATAAGTTTAATCACTCTTAATTTTGTACCAGTGCAAAGTAAAAAAAAAAAAAAAAAAACTCAAAGTAACCCAGTTGTAAACAGTAATAATAATAATAATAAGTGTAATAATAACAATAATATACATTAAGCTCTCTAAGATGTTTACAACTACTATGAATAGTAAGTTTGGTTTCAGACATATGCTGTTTGTCTTGAAATAAGGTGCTTCACTCTTATCCAGACGTAAATGTAGTTGGAGTGTAAGTGCTTTTAATAGCTTGAATTCTTTGTACAGTAAAATCTCACCTCCCGTCGAATTAGAATGTCTAAGCCCATATGTAGCACTATAAAAAGGTTCAACTCGTTTACCTTTTGAAATTGTAGACCTATGATTAAAGAAAATGCTTTGAAAATTGTAGTATTGTGCCAGCAACAAAAAAAAGTTCTGGAGAAATGAAGTACAGCCAGATTATACTGTAGTCGCGTTCCCCTCTACTAAAACAATACAAATAAAAAACACTTCCCATTTGAATTCCTTACCGAATATAAAGAATCTCAGCTAAGGATATCTAATGTACTGTCAGCTCTATTGTTTAGTAGTACAATCGTGAGCTTACCCTAACATTCGACCATTCCCACACATGTGGCGGTGGCGCAAGGAGTCTCCAAAGGGACAAAACTGACCCATTTCAGATGGACTACATTTTTCAGTGGCTCCTTTCTTTCTTTCTTTCGTAGCAGCCCTCTTGAGGCGAAAAAGACCGAAATGAGAGACTCTTTCCCTATCCTCCAAATGCTCTAATCTCCTCTGCCAAAATCCCCTAGCTTGATATGTGGTAGGCGGTGGGTGTGTAATTTGATTCAGCTTGAGCAGCGACTAAATGGGGCGTTTCCCCCCGCTCTCGTGTCAATTACAATTGTCTGATTTTGTTTCGGAGTTCAAGGTCGCTCTCCCATTGGCTGCCCGTGGCCGTTGGCCGGCAGGGCTGTCTCAGGGGGGTAACGGCAGGATGTCCCGCATATGTCAGAAACTCCATGGAAACTTTGATCGCCCTTCAGTCCCTCTCACGCACACTGGACCCGCAGATTTAGGGAGGGTGAGGGGTGTGCATTAACGAGGAAGACTGCCAACCGTGACATATAACTAGCTTGTTTTTTCTGGAACAAACTTGAAATGCATCAGAAAGGTCTGATACACTTAAAGCCCAAGTAATATCTGTTTGCCTAGAAAGTGTTTCCCTGCCTCGAGTTGGACTTTCTCTCTTTGAAATAAAATCTGCACTTGGATTTTTTTTCCTTTGTCAGGACAAAGGAGGCCCCTTTCCCCATTGGGAATACTAAGGCTCAGAGGAGCAGGAGAGCAGGGAGAGAAGGGAGGAGGGAGACACAGAGATGGAAGGATGAAGGGAGGGGCCCCCAGCTGCACCTAGTCAAGCTCCTCTGTAAGGGAGTGGGGAGGGGTGCGTGTGGGTGTTTAGAGCACCATGGAGCCGCACGGCGTCCACTGCGGGCCGGACCGTCCACAGTTACTACAACCACCCCCTCCTCAACTGCCTACTAGCCAGTTACTTGCACCTGGTCCGTGTCACATGACTAATTATCAGCTCCTTATTGGGAAAGGCCAACGTCGGAGCGCTCCGGGGACCGTCCCACCACTGCGACAAAACAATATGCTCTCTGGGAAGGGCCTGTGTAGTTGAGCAGTTGTAGTCATTATAGCCTAGGCAGGAGGACGGTTGAGCGGTGAGTGGGATAAGGGCACTCGCAAAGAAAAGAACTTGGGTCAGATTTGAAGCACAATATGAAACACCTGCTCCTGAACAGCTTCAATAAAGACGGACAGGCAGCAGGCACTTTGCAACTCAAATGCAGAGCTGTGGGGACCAGGGAGCTGCTGCATATTGTACTACAGCTCTAAGTCTCTCTTTCCCTCTCTCTCTCTCTCTCTTTTGTGCACAGTCTATTCAAGCTCAGATTACCGACCACCCTTTCTTCATTTTTGTTCAACCCCCCCCCCCTCCTTTTTTTTTTAACCCGGTGCCATTTGTACCATACATTTCATGTGTCTATGATAGAACAACTGCTCACATATTAATGTAACTATATCAAGGAATGGTAACTACGTTTAAAAGGAAAATGTGACTGAAATTAACTTGGGGGGGAAACACCTCTTAGATAATATCCCACTGGATGAGTTCCAAAACGTTGAGCTGACAAATCGGTTTCCTGCCCAACAATAAGCAAACCGAGCTGTTTGTTTTTGAAATGCACCGGTATGTGGTGTAAAAACTACAACAACAAAAACATCACTATTTTAGTTATTGATTGACAGTTGGTATATTAATAGATTATACAGTTTTGCGACAACTGGTATATGAATAGGTTATGCAACTTTGTCATTTACATGTAACGTTTGAGCGCACAGGGTCCTGTGCCTTGATTCAGGATTGTGTGCATTTAGAATTCTTTCCAAATTTGAAGTCCACACCTTCACAGAGGCAGAAAAACATGAAATACATAAAAAGTGGTCTCTTTTTTTTTTTTAGTGCCTTCTGTAATAGTTGACAATCAAGCTATCCATTTTAAGGTGCAACGATAGATTTAAGATTCAGTCAATATTTACCTTTAAAAAGCATATTTGCCCCTTTGCAGAAAATGCCGGGATGTAAAACTATATTCTTTCCAATCTTACAAATTAATAATAATATTTATAATAATAATAATGATAATGGTAATAAACTTACAAAGTAAAGCAAAAGTGTAAAACGTTCACATTGTTTTTCTGTTTCTATCCACACCGCAATCCATGTGGAAAAACAGCAGCAGTATAAAATAAAATTAAATTAACAAAAAACTCTAAGCGCTAACTTTTCCCCATTTTAACAAAACTTTTATAAAATATATATGTATATATGTGTATATATAAAAGAAAAATCTGAAAATACTTCTTACTCTTTTTAGTAAAGCAAGCAGTGTCTTCTAAAATATCTGCTTGTTTTTTTCTTCGTTTTCTGAAAAAAGCAATGTGTACATGGGGCAAATACTGACAAACGAACACTAAAACGATAAAAAAAACTAGACAGTCAAAATGAACCAACCAGAAAATAAGAAGTAGTAGAAAAAAAGAGCTTTTAGGAGAAGATTCGGATAGCCTGTGTGACGAGGGTGTGGCAAACAGGGCATTCAGGATGGTTTAGCTCACAGATTCGAATGGCACACTCCATGCAGAAGAGGTTGTGGCCACAGGGGACCAGAGCGGCTGTCACCTTGCTCTCAAAGCAGGTCATGCAGTCCCGGGCCATGGCAGGTGGTGAGTCCGGCACTGGGAGGCGGCCAGCAAACGGTGTCGAGGCGGAAGTGGGCTCGCTGTGGGCACGGCGCGCCTGGGCGTGGGGAGACCCAACATTAGCGGAGCCGCCACCGGTTCCGCAGGGTTCCGGAAGGCCTGGCGACAGTCTGGTCAGAGGGAGGGGCAGGCCTCCAAAGCTTTTGGAGCGCTGCTGGACGTAGTAGGCCACCTGTTTGGGATAGTCGGGGTCACCCCAGCTCTGGGAGCCCTCGGAACCGAAGTAAGAGCATGGCTTTTCACCGTTGTTAGGATTGGGGAAATCACCTTTACTGTAAATCCCACTGCCTCCTCCTCCGCCCCCGCTACTTCCAACTATGGCATCGGAGAAATTCTGGCGGTAGCTGCTGGTGAGCGGCTTGCGCTGGCCCCCCTGCAGCCCCCACACCTGCTGCAGGCGGCTCTCCAGACCCCCGTTGCCACTCTCAGGTCCCAGGCAATCGTTCTCGTTGTTGTGGTCATGCAGGCCGCCTGTGCGGAAGGCGATGTGTGCCTCGATTTCCTCACGTGCTCGCTCTGCATTCCCTGGAGAACCGGTGATCTCAAAGACAGGGTCACGGTCACGGCTGGGCGTGACGATGTAGGTGCACGTTTGCTGTTGGATGCGCTTGATGGTGGAGCCCTTGGGTCCTACCACCAGGCCCACCACACGGTAAGGCACCCGCACCTGGATGGTGGTCTGGCCAGGCAGCGGAGTTGGAGGTGAACCGTTGAAGGAAACGCCCAGCTTGTTCCTGGAGGCCCTCAGCATGGAGAAGTGCTCCGCTGCAGAGATGATCTCGCGCCTAGCTAGGGCCACATCTTCCTTACGACCAGTAATGAGAAAGACAGGCTCTTCGCCCCGGACTGGGGTCTTGATGTAAGTGTTGGTCTTCGCCCGCAAGGCTTTGATTTTGCAACCTGTGGAATGGAGAGGGTAAGTATAAGTGACAATGATACGGATTATGTTTCAACATGACTGTCTATTATGATCTAATGTACTGGTACTGTAAGGCCACAATTTATAAATCATAATTTTGTATTGTACAAAGATGAGACTACAGATAACAAAGATGGAGGACACCACCGTCCATTAGTTTTGATATTTAACATAAAATAAAACTTAATTAATGATATTATGTACATCACTGTCTTGTATATGCTTTTGTTGGTTTATGCACTTGTTTATTTCTTTATTTTGTACAGCATTAGCTGCCCTTTACATATTGGGACTATTTCATGGTGACTGGCTGGACAGAAATGTTGTTACGTCACTCTTGTTACATTAATTTATATTACAATCAGAAAAGCTTCTTACTTCTCTTATAAACTTTCCCAAAGGTCTTAGGTCCTGTTACGACAATGACAAAAAGAATAATATCACGCCCCAGTGCATTGTTCAACCCACTGGTTGAGATATTAATTCCCCTGTATCAAAAAATTCCTTGTCCCCATGCTCTGGTTATGCTTTTATGGTCAGGTGTAATTAACAAGGTGCTATTAATAAGTTATGTAATAAGGTGCACTTCAGAATAAAAAATGTCTGTGTCGTAGGGTTTGGTGCGAGACAAAAATGTTCTGTGCCTGTAAATCAGTCTGCATTAGCCCTCAAATGATTTTAAGCTGTTTTAAGGTTATGAGGTTATGTCATATTTTCAAAATGACACTCATGATATATAATGCTATGTTAAATAATAAGAGAAAATCTTTGGAAAGTCAGATAATAATTAATTAATAAAAAAAATCAATGTGCAAATTACTTAGTTTCAATACTGCACTGATACTGACTTATGCCATACACTACAGAAAAACAGGCCCTCTGATACTGTGATCACTACACCCTCAGTGTAAAACAAGATTCCACACATTCATTATTATGTTAATGATGTTCTGAAAGTGCATCGCATTTTTCTTTTTTGCTATTACATAAAATTAATGTAATTTTCTAGTCCTAAAATGGTCAGCTTGATGCACCCGGAAGCAGATCTGTTAGCTGTTTTTGTGACATCATATTGGAGAAAATTTTGCTAAAATGTCCAAACTGAACATCTCCAACTAACAGATTCTGCATAAGTATGCCTTTTGTCCTCTGTATGCTATTTTTACCAAAAACTAGCAATATTATTTTGTGGAACGTGATAATAATAGGGCTTTGTGAAGAAGCATAAATAAATCATCCAGAATCTTCTGCTGTGAACAACAAATAACAGGCTCTTAGAGAGCATCTAAATGTAATTCATTCGAAAGTAATTATATAGTATTTAACCAATAACGATTTATTAAATAATTGTTCTGACGGAAGGTTGTAAAGCATTTGTTCAGCATTAATATACAAAATGCCATCATGACTGTATAAACACTACATGTTTTGCTATAATAGAGAAATATTTGCCAGTATTGCAATGCATTGGTGCAGGCACTCTTTACATGCTATTGATTATGTTAATAGGGAAAAAGGTCACCTGAGGACAAAGAAAGGAATACGCAAGAAGCATGTAAAAACGCATTATTCAAATAGGTGCACTCAAGGAGAAATTGCTGGAATATTGCATTCTTTGGCATATACGGATTTAAAGCCGAAAGCCGCAGTATTGTGTAGGAGAATTTGTTTGGGTGGTTCACATGCAGCATGGCGATGTCTGCTGCTGTGAAGCTCCTGAATTGCCTGGCTGCTGGGTGGGATTTGGTGAAGGCCGAGGGGGCTGTTTCATAGCCAGATCATGGCTCGCTGTGTACAGCAGCAGCTAAAAAACAACAACAGGAATGGGGGGAAAAAACCTAGATGGAGCATCTAACAGTGACAACAAGCAGCGCAAGCTCCTCTCCCACTGTTGAATAGCTCTGCACGCTGCAGGACTACAGCCCCCCTAACAGGCTTGGCAGCCACTGCAGGTGAATGAAGCACGCTTACTACGACCATTCAGACTGAGCGTGTTCCCTGTTTGCATTGAAGCAGACTCCACGGCCTAATGACTAAAGGAGGACCATGTGGCATGAATGGCGATCGCGTTGTGGATGACTGTGGTGGCGCTTACTTTAGTTTGATGATGTAGTCATATGGCTCTAATGGGCAGTAAAAAGCTAAATAAGCTGGCCTTCGCCAAACTGAGTGTGGTGTCCGAAATGAAAGGATCGTAATTAATAAAAGCAGTTCAGTGCCTTAAAAAGGATATTGCAGCATTCACACACACACTGAAAACCAGCTTGCAGCTTCTACATTTTTTACCCACCTCTTTCCAGCCAAAGTCTATACAGCAACTGTATGAACACAGTAAGCTGGTCCCCATCATTCCCTTGTTAGTCGTTCAGAGCAAAACATGTAGCTGCACTTGAATTGACAAACTAATAAAGCACCGAATCAAAAGAAGCTCTTCCCAAATCCTCCTAATCAGCACTTTTCAGACAAGGCAAAGCTCTCTGCTGCACTTGGACTGCCTGGTCCTACCCCTACGGCCCACTTCCCTCCCCCCCATTAAAATTCAAGGGCACACTTCACAGTAACCATCCTGAGCCACATAGGAAAACGTAGGCACTTTTGCCAGACGTAATGAGCCCACATCCACAGGAAAGAAACAGGGGTTACACTCCTGGCCTTTCAGGGGGCGTGCTCGGTTTTACACGTTGTTGGCCTTTTAGTGAAAGGACCACGCTCTTGTTGTTGCTCCTCGGATCCTCCCATGACCTCGTGCTGGTGTGCGTGTGGATGGAGGAAAGCTCTGAGGATGCTGTAGTGGTTGCCTGGGCGTGACTCTCCTACAGTGAGCAATGACTCTGAGCTCCAGCAGCCCTTCTTATCCGATCATCTCCAAAGGCTGAACAAAGCCTGGCTTTCTCGGCCATGGATTAATAAAGCAGCTATTTCATAGGAAGCAAGGCTGACCCCTCAAAGCATGACAGGAGTCCAGACAATGAACCCTTACTGGGCCAACAGCAGTGTTTCACCTCACAACTTGCATGTGCTGCACAACAATAGGCCATAACGTCATTGAGCAGCAGGGTCACATTTTCAACGGGCTGCTATGACTTTTTTACTTCTCTTTCGAAACACACAAAATTGAACACCAGGTCGTCACATTTACAGCACCTCCGCGTGAACAAGTCCACCAGGCACCACCACACCGACCCTCCCAACGTCCACCTGCCACTTCCACGTCTTTGTTTGACACCTTCACCGAACATGTCCACCAAAGTCTTTGAGACGAGCTTACAAAGTGCTCAAGCAGGACACAAACTTTACCCAGCCCACATCTGACCCTATTCTTCCATCGTCCAGCCGAGTCAACAAGCTAACCCCACAACTATTAGCAGTTCTCCGTGTTGTTGTTTTCTTCTACAAAGAAACTGCGGAGAAAACTTGACGAAAACAAACCCGACAATACGTGGTCCGGTTCAGCTGTCGTCTAGAAACCAGTACGGCCAGTAAAAACGTACGAAAGTCGTTAAGAAATAGCGCACAGAGCACAAAATTAGCCGCCACAGGCTCTCGGGCTAACGGTTAACGTTTTTTTTTCCAAAACACTCCCTCGCGCTCAGACGACAAAGGAAGCGCGCGCTTCCAGCGCCTCAAAGTGTGCACGCTGCCACAGCGATTCATTTCGAATAAAACGGAGGATGAAATCCACTTAGCCTTCCGCTTTTTTACTCTTTACCCCAAAACCTCTCACTCTCTAACATATGCGTTTGTTTTTGGACGCGGGTGTGACAAGTTAGGCGCGTAAAACCATTTTTATTACCCCGAATGCCTCTACAGCGTGGCAGCAGCGTCTCGTCTGAATAACAAAAACATGCAGCACAGCACCACTCCCTTTCCAGCGTGAGTGAAACCGAGCTGCAGCTCTTTTTGTCTTAGGAGCGAGTTTTTGGGTCTCTCTCTTTCTCTTCCTTACCTTGCCTGCCCACTATCTCTGCCACATGCTCGGAGCTTGGCACGGGAACGCACTCGGTGATGTTGCAGCCCCGCGCTTTCGTCTCGCTGGCCGAGCCGTCATACAGCGCACACAACTTGCTCTTGCTCTGCAGGATGCCAGCGTCTCCACCTCCTCCTCCGGCGCCTCCGCTGGTGCCGTGCCCGGGCTGATGCGTGCTTCCTCCGTTGTTCGTGCTACTCCCGCCACCACCACCACCACCTCCACCTCCACCAACAGAACCGCTGCTTCGCTCCTGTACCGCCCCGTCCTCGCCTTCCCCGAGCCCCAGCAGGGAGAGCTGGCCGAGAGCCACGCGGAGCGCCCGCGACTCGTCCTCGTCGTCGTCCGGCGGCGGGGCGAGGAGGCCCTCGGCGCCGAAGCCCGAGGCGGCTAGGTCCCCGCCGTAGCCCCCGTTCTTCTCCATTATCCCTGCTAGGAGCAGCAGGCTAGGCATGGCTAAACAAAAGCGAGTGAGGAGACAAAAGACGCGCGAGCGAGACTGGAGGGAGCTGTAGCGCTCGTGCCGCCCTCCTCCTCCTCCTCCCTCGTGCGCTTGCCCCTCCCACGTGCCCCGCCCCCTCCTTTTGCCCCCTTTCCCCCTTCGCTCACTTACTCATTCATGCTAGGTTGCAATGCGTTGATTTCTTCAGCCACCATGTATACAGACAGTACAGCCACGGGCACAGACACACACTATATATATATATACACACAATATATATATATATATATATATATATATATATATATATATATATATATATATATATATATATATATGTATGTATGTATATGTATGTATATGTTCCTCTCAGTGGTTGTTCCTTCGAGTTTCCTTTAGAGCCTCTCAGTGGTTCTTCTTCATGTTTGTATAGAGCTTTTCCTTTTGAGTGGTTCCTTTTCAGTCTTGGTTCCACTCTGTGATTTTTCCCAAGCTCTTATGGAGTTCTTCCTTTTCAGTCTTGGTTCCACTTTGTGGTTTTCTGCGTGCTCCTATAGGGTTTTCCTGTTGAGTCTTGGTTCCACTCTGTGATTCCTCCCCAGGTTCTTATTGAATTCTTAATTTTGGGACTTGGTTCCACTCTGTGATTTTTCCATGTGTTCTTATGGAGTTTATCCTATTGGTTCAACTCTGTGGTTCTCCTCGTGCTCCTATAGAGTTCTTTATTTTGAGTCTTGATTCCACTCAATGGTTCTGCGTCATGTTCTCATGGAGTTACTCCTTTTACATCTTGGTTCCATTCTGCGGTTCCTCTTCATGCTCCTCCTAATTTTGAGTCCTGGTTCCACTCCGTGGTTCTTCTTTGTGCTCCTATCGAGTTATTTACTTTGAGTCTTGGTTCTACTGTGTGGTTCCTCTTCATGCTCCGATGGAATTCTTAATTTTGAGTCTTGGTTCCACTCAGTGATTCTTCTCCATGCTCCTGTAGAGTTTCTCCTTTAACATTTTGGTTCCACTCAGTGCTCATTTGGCGTTCTCCTGCCCCTCATGAGAGGTCTGGACCCGGATCTCTAGAAAACAAATGGCTTGGGACAGTGGTTGTCCTAAAAGGCGCTGCACAAATGAAATTGAATTGAAGAGAATTGGAACGGGGCGTTAGGCGGGGCCAGACTGCGACACGGGGCGTGGAGAGGAGGCGGGGTCTGTGACAAACCCCGCCCCGTCTGGCTCACGTCTAGCGAGCCGCCTGCTTTCTGCTTCCAGTCTGGATTTGTCTCGTTTCCAGCAGCGGTTTCCCTCAACAGAGGTCCTCGCCTTCTCCTCGGCAGGACGAGCTGCTGTCGCTCGGGATGAGCCGCTCGAGAGGAGCGTTTTTTGTTTTTCAGTGTTTTGGCTTCATTCGCCGCTGAAACGCTGACTAAAGCACTGATGGTCAGGATGGAGACCCACGTGCTTCTCGTCTCTGTCTCGGCCATTTTCTATCAGACCGACCCCTCTGTGGGGGGCAGACCCCCCCTCCAACACATGCACGCATACAGGCTGATAAACAGCGCTGGGGCTCCGCCCTCCGGCGGGGTTGCGGTGGGTCAGAGAGAGAGAGAGACGGACTGCGGAGAGAAAACAGAGAGCAGCGCTGAACAAAAGAGTGACTCCTGTACAGACAGTAGCACGTCCACACCTGGGGCATCGGGGGCGCACACATATAAACACACAGCTAATAATACATGTTAATCAATTACTATTACTGCGCCTGAGATGACTCATAATAACGAACAAACTACACAATAATAACAGTAATAACATTATTATTAATACTAATAATAACCATCAACATTATAATAATAATAATAATTATTGTTATTATTATTATTATTATTATTATTATTATTATACTAAAGAAGCCTAACACAATGTCTTGTGCTCCTCAATGTCTAGTGATTCTGGTTCTCAGAGACTGGTTCTCATTAGAACCGAGAGGTTTCATGCAGTAGTTCTTCAGACTGATGTATAGAACCTAAGAGGGTGTTTTGCAATTGCGATGATGTCACAGTAATGTCTTTTCCACATACAGCACATTCCCCACACATGGTTCTTGGTGAAACGGTTCTTCGAATTGATAAGGAAATTAGTTGTATATGGTTCTGTATAGAACCTTTTTTTAAAAAGGTTCTATATAGCACCAAAATCCACTTCTGCTAATGTCGCAAGCTCGATATCACACCAGTAGCAGAACCCTTTTTGGTGCTTTGTAGAACCATTTTCAAAGAGGTTCTATGCACATTCTCTGTGAGTCCAAAGAACCATACAAAGGACATAAAAAAGGTTCTGTGTAGAACTCATGGTTCTAAGTAAGAACCTTCTTTTTTATAAGTATGTAATTAGCATGCACTACATGCAGTCTCTTTGTACTGACAGTCTCTTTCTCTCTCTCTCTCTCTCTCTTTCCCTCTCCATCTGTCTCTCTGTCTCTCTCTCTCTGTCTCCCTCCCTCTCTCTGTCTCTCTCTCTCTCTCTCTTGCACTCTCTCACTCTCTCTCTGTCTCTCTCTCTCTTTGTCTCTCTCTCTCTCTCTCTCTCCCTCTCTCTGTCTTGCTCTCTCTTCTCTCTCTCTCTCTCTCTCTCTCTCTCTCTTGCGCTCTCTCTTTCTCTCTCTCTTCTCTCTCTCTCTTAATCTGTCTCCTCTCTTCTCTCTCTCCTCTCTCAATGTCTCTCTCTGTCTCACTCATCGCTCTCTGTGTGTCTCTGTGTCTCTGTGTCTCTCTCTCTCTCTCTCTCTCTCTCTCTCTCTCTCTCTCTCTCTCTCTCTCTATCTCTCTCTCTCTCTCTCTCACTCTCTCTCTCTCTCTCTCTCTCTCTCTCTCTCTCTCAATGTCTTTCTCTGTCTCACTCTCTCTCTCTGTGTCTTTCTCTCTCTCTCTCTCTCTCTCTCTCTCTCTCTGTCTGGATTTCAGGCATGAACAGATTTCTCACATCTATCTCTACATTATTATCGGTTCTCGTTATTGAATATCGAACAGACCGTCTGGACACAAGTGGCCTGATTCACTTCTATCTGAGTTTGAGAGAATTAGTCTGGAGAATCTAATAAGGTAACCGTCTGATGCAGGGAACAGATATGGTGTCCTCATATACATAAACTGATCCGGCATCAGCTACTGACCGTGAACTGCATTACAACATCACCAGGTCCTGCATCATCGCTATGATATCATATGTGCTTTTGTTGGTTATGGTGTCATCTCCTGAGTCACTGAACAGGAGGATATCCTTGAGATGTGCTGTATGGCTAGGCTGATGTAATGGTACCTATGCACTTATGCTGAACCAATCACATACATCTCCTTGTGTCTACGCTCTTTCTTCAGCTCCATGGACCGTATAGGACACTCTGTAGTTCTACAGGTACAGACTGTAGTCCATCTGTTTCTCTGTGTACTGTATTACCCTGTTCTTCAATGGTCAGGACCCCCACAGGACCACCACAGAGCTATCATGAGGTATCATGTGGGTGGTGGATCATTCTCAGCACTGCAGTGGTGGTATGTTAAGGTGCATTGTGCTGGTGTGTGTGGATCAGATGCAGCAGTGCTGCTGGACATCTCAGTGTCACTGCTGGACTGAGAATCGTCCACCAACCAAAACTAAACACTATCCGGCACAACAGCGTCCTGTGGGCAGCGTCCTGTGGGCAGCGTCCTGTGGGCAGCGTCCTGTGGGCAGTGTCCTGTGGGCTAGAGGATGAGCACCACAAGCTGTGCAGCAGCAGATGAGCTGTCGGCTCTGACTGTACATCTACAAGGTGGAGCAGTAAGGTAGGAGTGTCTAATAGAGTGGACAGTGAGTGGACACAGTGTCTAAACACTCCAGCAGCACTGCTGTGTCTGATCCTCTCACACCAGCACCACGTCATCGGTCATGACTGTCACTGCCCCCCCCCCCCCAGTGCCGAGAATGATCCACCACCCACGTCATACCTGCTCTGTGGTGGTCCTGTGGGGGTCCTGACCATTGAAGAACAGGGTGAATATTCTTCAATGGTCATTTGGGGAGGACAAAGACAGTAGAGAACAACAAAGGGAAAGAATGTTGGTATTTATTTCTACGTCGATATTCATCAAACTGCGGTGCAGAAACCACAGTACACATTGCATTGCGAAACTTGATGCGCCTCCAGGCTCAGGTGAACTTACATCGGACTTCTTTTACAGGGCCCCAGATCGGACCCAACTGTCAGAATGTCCAAAAGGTCATCGGCCTCCACTAATGGTGTCCACCGGGAGTCCGAGGCTCCAATCAATATCAGCTATGGATCCTGGATAATGTTTCCCTCCCGCCCCAGGCCTGTCTGCGGCTTTCACTTTCTTTTGTCCACTTTCACCCCTCCCTTTTTTTTCATCCTTTGTTTGTGTTTTTCATCTTCTTTGCTTTAACGAGTCGAGGATCATTTCCTGAAAGGTTCGTGTCTGCGGCCGCTGTACACACCTCAGCAGGCGAAATGCTGATTGTTTTTCTGCGGGGCGATTACGTCACAGCTCATTAATCCATAAAGCTCTTTATGAAAGACAAATCGCATGTGGAGCACTTCAGCTTTCATATGCAAGCAATGACTAATATGACATCATCTGCTGGAGAGAGCGTGGCTGAATAGGGCTGCCGTTGTGGTGGGAAAGTCATGTGACGAGGACATCCAGTCATCCTGGGGCTGTGCTGACTGCAAATATGACTCTTACAACACAAAGTTCATCACATCACCCTATGATTATTATCATCAGTAGTAATAGTAGTTTTCTTTCTTTCTGCTACTGTATACAGATACGGGGACGTCTTACTGAAATACCAGTCAGTCCAGGGAAGGAGAAGCGTTGGGGGTTTTTGGTTTTAAATATCGTACTAATTATTAATTTATTTGTTAATTTTACAACTGTTAATTTTGCAGCAAGTAGCAGCTGCGAGACAAAGGTCCTCTCTATGAAAACTCTATGTAGTTGTATGTAGTTTATGAGAGTGAGTGTCCATGGGTGCAGTTCCTTTAAGGCCTTAATTGAGTCCAGAGTCATTCGTTGTATCACACGCTTCCTCCATCTGCCCAGTCATTTCCTTAGATTCTAGTTCTGGCTGAAGGTTTTGAATTCAACAAAGCAGAAGCTCACATAATTAGCTGCACTGTAATGAAAACAAATTTAGTTCAACTTTAAAAAGTTAGCATTAATATTTTGAATTCATTTTTGAGCTATTTGAACGTTTCTGGGCATAAAACATCCTGATTTTTGAACGTATTATTTTCAATTCACTAGTGAATTTTTCAAAAATTAGTGAATTTAGTGAATTAAAAAATTTTTTTTTTTTAAATTCACTAAACGTTTTAAGTTAAAATGTAGAACTCCTTTATAAGTTTATAAGTTTAAGTTATAATAAGTGTTTTTACAGCGTTTTGCCTGTCCAAAAATCAGCTGGATGGCAAAAAAAATTTATAAATATCTGTAAATGGTTACGATGCAAAAGACAGTCATTTAGGACGGTGGCTTGTGGTTCATTTCTAGAGAAAACTTAGTGTGAGAATTTTCACAATTGTGCTCATTTTAGGAACTAGACATCTGAAAGGGAATAGGTTTCGAATTGAGTTGCTCATGAATAGTACGGCCTCAGATTAACTGAGACACTGTTAGACACAAGACTTCGAGACCGGACGTGTGCAGAAGAAAACTAAAAACCAGGGAAAATGGTTTAATTCAAAAACAGGCAAATCACAGCAAAGCAGCAGCACACAGCGAAAAACAAATGGGAGAAGCTAAATCAGAGTCCAGGGACAGTGCGGAGGAGGTCAGAAACCAGGTAGAACCAAGCAGCGAGGGCGAAACAAGTTTACAGGGGAAGGGACGAAGGGGGAAACCCAAAGAGAGAAAGCAGAGGTAAAAAACCGTAGAGGTCAGAGCACGAGCAAAAGGGGATAAGGCGAAAGGAGTAGTCAAAGAACGAAGGAGTATCGGAAAAACCAGAGTAAGACCATAGGGCGAAAGACCGCTCAGAATTGCTAACCGAGGTTTGGCAACGCTTCGCAAAGTGTGAGTGTTTGTGAGTGGCTTAAATACAGGAATGAGTAATTAGATAACAGCTGAAGTTAAAACTTGGCAGGTTTGTGATCTAGTTTCGCGCAGTGAACCCAGAAACAGTAGTTAGCCACATATTAGAGAAGGGTAGGCCAACATGTGTCCATAAGTAAATCAATTTCCAATAAATCAGATAACACCGAGTTTACATATTTCCAGAAATGTTTCAACCAAGAGACATTTCCCAAAAAAACACGCCCAGGGCTGTTTTTAGTGCCATATTATGGCAAGTAATGGGAGCTTCATTTTCAAATCTTCTCATATGATGTAAGTTTATGCTCTATGAATATCCCTGTAATGGATAACTTTGATGTGCTAGGATTCTTTGATGTCCTATCCAGATCAAACCCAAAATAGTTCCCAGGTGACCTGTTTTTAGTTTTGACGTAAATATTTTGGCCTAAAGTTAGACAACATGTATAGGTCCACTGGCTGTTTTGGACCTTAAATAAAATGGCCATGTGCAAAAGGTTTTGGCACCTGTGATCCAAAAGAACAGGGTTTTAGTTGATTTTTCTAAAGGGAAAAGTAAAGTGCACACACCACCATCTACAGACAACACACCTTCTGCACGTTTCAGTGCACAAACTTGGTTTATTAAAATAATAACCAAAAGTTGGGCTTCTATCCCCCATTTCCAATAAGTGCCAATGGAAATGTGTACATCTGTATATATCATAGTTTTGTATTCATAACTTGTATATTACTTGCTATATAAAAAAACTGTTATATTAGTGTAAACAGAGATGTTGTGTTTAGTATTGTATATAGTTATTGTCTAATGTATATTGTTTGTAATGTAAGTACTGTAAGGGACTACACACCTATTAGTCGATTCGATTCGATTCTGATTCCGTTTCCGATTCCGATTTCAATTTGATTTGATTTGATAAGATTCGATTCGATTCGATTCGATTCGATTCGATTCGATTTTGATTTGAAGTTCAATTCAGCCAATGAACTGTTCAGTAATATCTGCAAAATTCCCAGATCCAGATCCAGTCCACACTGGGGCGCCTGCATGGAACGCTGCTACACCATTTAAGGTGGAACGGGAAAAAAACCTGAACAAGAAGCTGACAGAAAAGAAGCTGACTACACTATCAGCTTCATTAAAAGGGACGAGGTGGCCTGCACGTTCTGCTGGACAGGTGAGGCACAGTTAATAATAATATGCGGTTGTCACTGAACCAGTAGGTCCATGTTGTTTTGTCCTCTTACACCTCACAGTGGTGATCAGAAAGCTACGCTAAGTATTGCTAGCAGCAAATCACGGAGCATCAAGTGTGCTAACCACAACCTCAATGACGCTAGTTTATCTAGTTCACTTTCTGTGTCGTGGTTTGATCCAATATTACATCACAGTGTTGTCGTTTTTTGTCTTTGCTCACATTTTCAATGCACGTTCATGGACTCTTCAAGGTGGGGGCTTCCAAAGGGCGGGGGTTATTTTGTTTTGCTGTTCTCTTTTATTGAGTTTAAATATCAACCAAACATCTCCAGAATTGCGAACTGCGTCATTCCATCAGCTCATTTAATTTTACTTATTATAGAACGTAACATTGCGGCGGTAGCAGCTGGAATGAAAACACATAACTGAAGAGTAATGCTAACATATTGGAGTGTAACCTTGCCCAGTGTTGGGTTAAAAAATCGGGTGCTAATGAAAAGTGTTCAGGCGGCGTGAGTCAGGGTGTGATCAGGTATTTTCACAAACACAAGGTTTCCGCTTATGCACTGAGTTGGAAACACTCCCTCTCAGCTGGGTAGTAATGAGTCAGGTGGGTATGACCTCAGACTGCTTCGTCTCAGCTATTAGTGTACATTCGCCCTCTCTCTCCCTCGCTCACTCTCTCTCTCTCAGTCCACTTATTCCCTCTGCTCTCTCTCTCTCTCGTACTCGTCACCAGTAAGGCGGGCCTCACCTCTCATCATCATATGCTTCCCAAGTGACACACACCATGGTGTTCCTGATCTTCGGATTCTCACAACGAGTGTGTGTGGATAATCATCCACCGACCCCTCGAGAGAGCCCAGACTCCATCGCAGCCCTGCCAGTCTGCGCAGCGGATCGCAATAAGGTCCAATTTCTCTTCATTGTTATTAGTTTAATGTACGATTTTATTATTGACTAGAGCAGGCGATATACTTTCAATATCTGCTGCTGAGTATAAAGACTGGTATATGAGCAGCAAGCTTCACCAGCGCGTGAAGAATGATCTCATCTACTCAAGTATCTGAAAAGTGAAGAGTATTGAGCAAGGAGACACATACAGTACAAGGGTCAAGTACGAGTGTTTGGAGCACCTCTGGGTCGTTTGTCGTCAAATGACATCGTTTGTTGATTTATATATAAGATGATACATAAGATACAGATCCTCTTTTTACTTAGAGGAGCATGCTGCGATGCTGCACATGTAAAATGCATTTACTGTTTATTTGAGCTGATTTTAAAACACTGTGGAAAATTAATAGCATAAAATGTAGCGTGTGAAACAGTAATGGCCCTTTGTTTGTTATGTTTGTTATATATATATATTTATTTATACTTTGTGGAAATTTCATATATATATATATATATATATATATATGAAATTTCCACAAAGTATAAATAGCAGCTCATGTGATCAAATGAGTCATATACGAATATATGTATATATATATATATATCGTCGCTGTCCAAAGAAAATCTCCATTTTTGTCGATTTCTACTTTTATGAGTCATTGGATCACATGAGCTGCTGTTTATACTTTGTGGAAATTTCATGAAGAATGGATCAACAGAAAAGGCCCAAAAGTGCTTGGTAAGATGTCTGG
Source organism: Prochilodus magdalenae (assembly GCA_024036415.1). Lineage (NCBI taxonomy): Eukaryota > Metazoa > Chordata > Actinopteri > Characiformes > Prochilodontidae > Prochilodus > Prochilodus magdalenae. The sequence goes on along the minus strand of JAMWET010006361.1, from coordinate 18,650 downwards.
TTCCATTGACTTTCATTCAAATGAAATGAGGTTTTTGGCCTCTCTTGTAAAGTTGCCATTTTGAAGATATCTGTTTTTCTGTGGACAGCGACGATATATATATATATATATATCATTTCATTTGAATGGACGTCAATGGAACCAGACATCTTTCCAAGCACTTTTGGGCCTTTTCTGTTGGTCCATTCTTCATGAAATTTCCATATATGTATATATATATTAAATCTAAAATATTTAAAGATTTTTGAGATAGTATATTGCTTTCATCTTTGCATTAAAACTGAAAAATATGAATGATAATAAGAATACTTTAGGAGTTCAGTTTAAAGGACCAGTGTGTAGTCATTTAAACTGAAATTATTTTGAAATCATTTCATTTTCATTAGAATTTATTCAAATGCAGGCTTCTGTCCTGTGAAAGTAGATGCAAATGAACCCCTCCACAGGAAGAGATTACAGTGTGTGGTTAAATATGTTACAGATGTGTGAATGTCGAATGCAGTAAGTGATTTCTGAAACATGTCTCATAATACCACTCGTCCATCAGTAAAAATAGCTGCCTGCAGGAATGAAGCTTGGTGGGTTAGGGTTACGTCCCACTATGTCGTGAGACATGCTAATGATTCACATTCCATGCTCAGTCACGCATGTGACGTGGGGCAAGGAACGGGTATCGCTGTACCTCACTGACCGGACCAGCCACGATGGCAGACGCTCAGCAAGCTGTGTTGTCCTCCATCCTGTTAGTGCCGAGCAACATTGGCAGAGGCCTGCACCATGCAGGACTACAGGCACACAGACCGCTTACGATGACCTGTCCTTAACACCACGTCACTATCAGCAAAGACTGCAATGGTTGCCGTGCCAGACTTCATGACGAGGTCCCGCTTTAGTCTTGGTGGAAGACGACCAACGACGGTCCGTGTGTGAGGCACCGTGGTCAGCATCCAAGATAAAGGACTTGTTGTCACGGCATCACACGTGGTGGTCTGGTGTCATTCCCCACCTCCACCGCCCTACCGAACAGCCATCCTGTACAGGAAACTGTGTGAGGATATTCAAGCTGCAGCAGGATGCATTATCAAAGGTACCCCATTAGGAACCTCTACAGACTCTCCATACCGAGACGTCTGGTGTGTTGGGTTAGCAAACATGGCGGGACCAGCGCCATACTGAGAGACAGACTTCTGATATGTGTAGCTCAATATATAATTCCCCATATCAGTCTACATGTATCATCCAGTTATTGATCCTGGTCACCTTTAGCCTCCTTCCCAACAGCATCGCACGCTCCCACACCTCCTTCTGGGGAGCAGCTATTCTTCCTGATGATGAGTGTACATAAACTTTCCTGTCAATTTATGTGGATGTTTTTTTAATTAATCCGGAATAAATCAGGGAATGCCATAGGAGCCAGCTAAACCTTGAATGACCCCTTTTACAGATTCCTGATACTGGGGGCTGGTAAGTCAACAGGACGTTTTACACTTTAAATCACATACAGAGACTTCTCAAACCTACTTACAGTGTGATATCACTGCACTCCACACGCTTTAAGTACAGTGACAGCAGCCACCATCCCATTATGATCATTCTCAGCCAGGAGGAGTTCTTTTTTTTTTTATGGATTAAATGTTGCCACTTTAGATTGGGTTATAGGGGCGCGGCAGCAACTGAGGGAAAACACGTTAGGATGGGGAAAATGTTTCATTTTTCATTTGACCGGTCATGTTTTATGTCCACATATGCCAGTTAGTTATAGTATGTTTACAGGAATGGGACCCCTGGAGTAACTCAGGGTCAAGTGCCTTGCCTGTGGCAATTTCCCCAAGTGGGATTTTACCTCTGACCACCAAGCAGCAGTACTACTCCCCCTTTGTATAGTTGTTATCTATGGAACACCAGCTGAACTACGTGGAACGAGGTCTGTTTAACAAGAACATTGATATAATACGCATTAATTATAAACACTAATGTACAAAATTAATGGATTTTTTTATTTTGAAAAATAGGATGTTCAAAAATAAAGTGAGATCAGAACAGAAATGTATGTAATGCATTTTATTAATGAACTCTGTTTACGTAACAGCGTGATTAGACACCTGAGTGGATGCTACAGTCTTGTTATACGGCTATATTTAGCATGCTTTTGGAGGGTTTGACAGAGTTGGCGCAAATCAAATAACGGAGTGAATAAAGGATCAATTTTCTTTAAAAAAGTACAGAATAGAAGAACAGTACTCCCACAAAAACGTATTCCTAAAACTTCAAACTATGTAGAAAAAACGCGATATTAAAAATCAGTGGAATAACAAACAGTGCCACTTCTATTTGCAGAAAAAGTCAAGTCAAGTAGTTCTTATTGTTCATTTCCACCGTATACCAGTGGTGGTAAAGTACACAGTGAAACGAAAACAACTGTCCTCTCCTCCAGGACCCAAGAGTGTCTACATAAACACAATAAATATCAATAATACACAGAAGAAAATTTACAATATAATAAGAAACAGCAAGCAACAATACAGTGGTAGGGGGACAGTGGCAGAGTAGCCCACTGGTAGTGGGAGCATTGAGTGCAGTGATTCCCATTTTGTATAGATACAGTTGTTTTTTAGCAGCAGTTATGTTCTCACAACAATGCCAAGCAACCAGTAGTTGGGCAGTAGCGGAAGGAAATGTTAATTAAGTTACTGTACTTGTGAGTAAGTTTTTCCGGGTGTATTGGTATTCCCATTCTGGACGACTTTTGTACTGTAAACTTTAACGCCCCACATTTCAAACTCTGACTGTCTCCACCTGTTTTACGTCCACTAGATTATTACGAAATGTGTCGTTCACCTTCCCGCTTATCTGCGAGTGACCACATAACATGTCCCTAACGAAACCAGCCTTATTCAATTGGAAATGTCCCATATTCCACATTAAGGAGCACCTGGAGGAAGGCAGGTAAAAGCAGGACGTAGGTTAATGCAGGCACTGGATCTGACAATCAGACCATCAAAAGCATCACTGGACTAATGCAAAACAGATGGTCCCTGAGTTTGTGAGTACAATAGAACCTCATTATACAGAAATACGTACACACGGCACTTCGTGACTGGCTGAGCGTCTTTTTCTGAAAGTATAAGAAACACTGGTTTCCTGTTATAGTACATGTGTGTTGGCTGGTTTCTGTTTTATGAACAGACCTACAGATGCCAGCACAGTAATGGAGAAACTCTGAACCCTGTTTCAAGTTTTTATAAGATTTTATAGATTTAACTTAAACCTGTAAACTCAAGTTTTCAACTTAAACTGACACCTTAGTGTTGTTTTTGTAAAAAGTTATTTTATGGTTCTAGCTAATGGAAACCTGGTCTCACCTGCGTGTCTGTGACTGTATGATGATTTGATAGAACGTCAGACGTCCCCAAACTGTCAGACTAAATGAATGAGCTTCTATTAAAGACGTTGTGACTGAGAGACACTAGGAGTCTCTTCACCTACACTGAGCTGATTGACAAGAGTCCTGTATCCAGAAATGATAATAGGGACAGTTAGATGCCGTATAAACCATGCTCCTGTTACTCTCCATACTTTCAGTACATCCGAAGGTACATACTTTTAGTACTGTAGACGTCTCCATACTTCAGTACATCTGGAAGTACATACTTCAGGTACTGTTACTCTCCCATACTTCAGTACATCTGAAGGTTAACATCCTTTAGTGACTGTTACTCTCTGCATAATTCAGCTACATCTGAAGGCCACATACTTAAGTACTGTTACTCTCCATTACTTCATGTACATCCTGAAGGTGAATACTTTAGTACTTGCTACTCTCCACACTTTCAGTACATCTGAAGTTATCATCCTTTAGTACTGTTACTCTCCATACTTCGTACATCTGACAGGTTACATAACTTCAGTAACTGTTACTCTCCATACTTCAGTAACATCTGAAGTTGAATACTTTAGTACTGCTTACTCTCCATACTGAGATCAGGTACATCTGAAGGTACATACTTTTCGTACTTGGTACTCTCTATACTTCAGTATATCTGAAGGTAAATACTTTAGTACTGGTTACTCACTCCATAGCTTCCAGTACCAGTCTGAAGGTTAATACTTTTAGTACTGCTACTCTCCATACTCAGTACATCTGAAGGTACATACTTTAGTACTGGTACCTCTCCATACTTCCAGTAACATCTGAAAGGTACATTACTGTAAGTACTGGTTACTAGCTCCATACTTCAGTATATCTGAAGGTAAAGACTTTAGTACTTGTTAATCCTCCATCACTTCAGCAACATCTGAAGGTTACAAATACTTTAGTAACTGTTACTATCTCCATACTTCGCGAATACATCTGAAGGTACATCCTATTAAGTACTGTTACTCTCCAACTTTCAGTACATCTGAAGGTACATACTTTAGTTACTGTTACTCGTCCGATACTTCATTAACATCGTGAAGATACATACTTCAGTACTGGTACTCCCAGTGGAGGACCTAAAAGGGAGGAGTTTCTAACTGTTACTGGAGGAGTATTATACCATGGGTGTCCCTACTTTAATCTCAGTACATGGTTATTGCACTTCCATCCACCGCTTGCTTATAAACATAGAGGGGTGAGAATATCTTGGATATGGTCCGGCTGTCCATGAAGGAAAAACAAGTGCAAACCCTTTGTTTTAATTTTTAATGTAAGTCAATGTAACCAGAACTTGGTTCCCTAAGTCATTTCCCAATTTCCCCCAGTTGAATTCTTATTCTGTTCTGATCTTATACACTGTTTGAAACAACGAACACAATTTCTGTAATTTTTGTTCCTTAATGTTCTTTAGACAGAGGGAGATATCATTCCGATGCAGTTCAGCTGGTGCTTTAATATACATAAACACAATCAACTTTAACAAAAAGACTTTGCTAAAATCGAAATTAAAATTACAGTCACACTGGAATAAAGAGTATTTATATATTTTATACCTTACCTTATGATCTTCAATTTTTATTATTAAATAAGTGATGAAATGTTACTGTTCCCGGGTTTCCGCTACCACAAGACATTCCTAACAACTACCCCAGTGTTTATCAAGATGTGTCAGCAGAGAGTCTTTCTGAAGTGGAAACTTTAAAACCACTAGCCTGTTACATGACGAAACAGTCCGTTCAGTGGTACCACAACATAAAACTTATTAAAAATAAGCTACTAAATTCCAAAACGATGTATGTGTTTTGGTAGTGACGGGTCCCCCATTTAAATACAGGGGCGTGACTAAAATAGATTTCCTTTGAAACCAGTGCTTTAGTCATCTGAGATGGTGTTGGAAACCGGCATCTGTCACTTTCAAACTTGTGAACTGAACTCGAAACGGCCCCAACGTTGTAAACTTGCAGAGAGTGTGTAAAAGTCTCCCTGGTGCATTTCTAATTACATATATGAGCTTTTGATTATATAGTAACATAAATAAAATTATAAGTACTTATAAGTACCTATATAATTTTTATTTTATGTTAATATATAATCCAAAAGCTCATTATAGGTAATCGAAATGCACCCAGGGAGACTTTTTCCACCCTCTCTGACAAGTATAAACGTTGAGGCCGCCCCCGTTTGAGTTCAGGTTCACAAGTTTTGAAAGGTGACAGACTGCCGGTTTCCAACAACCTCTAGATGCAGCACATGTGTTCAAAGGAACCTTAATTTTAGCCACGCCCCTGTATTTATGACCCGTCACTATGCCCAAAACATACCATCGTTTTGGAATTTAGTAGGGCTTGATTTTTAATAAGTTTATGGTGTGTTACCACTGAACGACTGTCGTCATGTACAGGCTAGTGTTTTTAAAGTTCCAGCTCAGAAAATAGAAAAAAAACACAAGAGACTCTCCTCTGACACATCGGATTTAAAACTGGGCGTAGTGTTTAGGGACTGTTGTGGGGTAGCGGGGAACAAGTACCATTTGATCACTTATCATAATAAATTGAATGATCATTAAGGTAAGGTATAAATACTCGTTTATTCCAGTGTGAGTTTTTTTAATTTATTTCGATTTTAGCAAAGTCTTTTTGTTTAAAGTTATTGTTGTTTATGTATATTACAGCACCAGCGTGAACTGGCATGGAATGATTATCTCCTCGGTCTAAGAACATTAATGAACAAAATTACAGAATTGTGTTCAGGTTGTTTTAACCAGTGTAATGATCAGAAAACAGAAAGATTCAACTGGCGGGGGGAAATGGGAAACTGCCTTGTGAACAAGTCTGGTTTGCCACCCCCGCCATTGACTTTACCTTAAAATTAAACAAAGGTTTCTGCACTTGTTTTCCTTTGGACAGCGACCATATCCAGATGGTTCTCACACCATCTATGTTCTAAGCAGCGGTTGGATGGAAGTTGCACTACACCATGTAATTGAGGTTAAAGTAGGGGACACCCATGGTATATATACTCCTCCAGTAAAGTGTAGTAGATAGAAACTCCTCCCTTTAGTTCCTCCAACTGGAGGTACCAGTATGAAGTATGTATCTTCAGATGTACTGAAGTATGGAGAGTAACAGTAGCTACAAGTATTGCCTTCCAGATGTACTGAAGTATGGAGAGTAACAGTACTAAAGGATGTACCTTCAATGTACTTAAGTATGGAGAGTAAACAGTACTAAAGTATTTACCTTCAGATGTTGCTGAAGTATGGGAGGAGTAACAGTAGCATAAAGTATTTACCTTCAGATATACTGGAAGTACTTGGAGGAGTACCAGTACTAAAGTAGGTACCTTCAGATGTAGCTGAAATGTATGGAGAGTACCATCTACTAAAGTATGTACCTTCAGGATTGTAACTGAAGTATGGCAGAGTCAGCATTACTAAAGTATTCACCTTCCAGATGTAGCTGAAGGTTTTTTATGGAGAGTAACAGTACTAAAGTATTTTACCTTCAGATATACTGAAGTATAGAGAGTAAACAGACTAGAGTATGTACCTTCAGATGTACTGAAGTATTGGAGAGTAGCACAGTACTAAAGTAAAAATTCAACTTGCAGATGTACTGAAGTATGGAGAGAGTAACAGTACTGTAAGTAATGTACCTTCAGATTTGTTACTGCAAGTTATGGAGAGTAACCAGTAGCTAAAGGGATGTAACCTTCAGATGTACTGAAGGTGTGGAGAAGTTTGGAGCAGAGTACTAACTAGTCATTCAACCTTCAGATTGTACTGAAGTATGGAGGAGTAAAACAGTACTGAAGTATGTGCCTTCGAGACTGGCACCTGAATTATGGAGAGTATACAGTACTAAAGGATGTACCTTCAGATGTAACTGAAGATCATGGATAGTACCAGACTGCAGGTATTGTACCTTCAGATGTTTTTACTGACATAGTATGGAAGGAGTAACAGTACTAAAGTAATGTACGCTTCGGTTGTACTGAAGTATGGAGAGTAACAGGAGGCATGGTTTTATACGGCTCTAATGTCCTATTATCATTTCTTGGAACAGGACTCTTTCATCAGCTCATTGTAGGTGAAGAGACTCTAGTTTCTCTCAGTCCACCAGTCTTTAATTAGAAGCTCATTCAGTAGTCTGACACTGACGTCTAATTCACAATCATCATCAGCACAAGAACACTGAGGGAGAACCAGGTTCCATTAGCTAGAACCATAAAATAACTTTTATACAAAAACAAACTAAGTTTCAGTTTAAGTTGAAACTTGAAGTTACAGGTTTAGTTAAATCTATAAAAATCTTAAAAACTTGAAAAACAGGTTCAGAGTTTATCCATTACTGTGCTGCATCTGTAGGTCTGTTGCATAAACATAAAACCAGCCACACACATGTACTATAACAGGAAACAGTGTTTCTATACTTCCTCAGAAAAACGACGCTCGCCATAAGTCACGAGTGCGTGTGTACGTATTTCTATAATGAGGTCTATTTACTCACAAACTCAGGGACCATCTGTTTGATTAGTCCAGTTGATGCTTTGATGTTGCCGATTGTCAGTCAGTGCTGCATTTAACCCCGTCCTGCTTTACCTGCCTTTCTCCAGGTGCTCCTTAATTGTGGGAATATGGGACATTTCCATGAAATAAGGCTTTGTTTCCGTAGCTAGGACAGTGTTATGTGGGTCACTCGCAGATAGCTGAAGTGAACGACACATTTCGTATAATCTAGTGGAGTAAACCAGGGAGACATCAGAGTTTGAAATGTGGTGGAGAGGTTACAGTACAAAGTCGTCCAGAATGGGAATTACAATACACGGAAAAAACTACACAAGTACAGTAACTAATTACATTTCCTTCCCTACTGCCCAATACTGGTTGATATGGCATTGTTTGGACAATAACTGCTGCTAAAAACAATGTTTATCTATAAAAACCTGGGGACATCACTGCACTTCACTGCTCCCCACTACCAGTCGGGCTATCTGCACTGCCCCCTCCCTGTATTGTTTTGCTGTTTCGTATATTGTGTAAATTTTTCTTGTGTATTTATTGTATTTTATTGTTTTTATGTAGCACCTTGGTCCCTGGAGGAACGTTTGTTTTCGTTTCACTGTGATACTGTACCACCAACTGTATACGGTGGAGGGTTGGAAAATGACAATAAGAACTACTTGGACTTGACTTTTGCTGCAAATAGAAGTGCACTGTTTGTAAATTCCACTGATTTTTAATATACGTTTTCTACATTAGTTTTGAAGTTTTATGAACAGTTTTTGTGGAGTAGTACTGTTCGGGTTCTATTCTGTATTTTTTAAAAGAAAATGATCTTTATTCACTCGTTATTTGATTTGCGCCAACTCTGTCAAACCCTCCAAAAGCATGCTAATATGAGCCGTATAACAAGTACTGTAGCATCCTTCAGGTGTGTCTAATCACGCTGTTACGTAACAGAGTTCATTAATAAAATGCATCTACATACATTCTGTTCTGATCTCACTTTCATTTTGAACATCCTATTTCAAAAATTCCATAACTTTTGTACATTGAGTGTTTATAATAATGCGTATATAATCAATGTTCTTGTTAAAAAACAGACCTCGTTCCACGTAGTTAAGTTCAGCTGGTGTTCATAGATAAACACTATACAAAGGGGAGTAGTAAGTAGTACGCTGCTTGGTGGTCAGAGGTAAAATCCCCACTTGGGGAACATTGCCACAGGCAAGGCACTTGACCCTGAGTTACTCTACAGGGGGTCATTCCTGTAAAACTACTATAACTAACTTGCATATGTGGACATAAAACATGACCGATCAAATGAAATGAAACATTTTCCCATCCTAACTGTTTTCCCTCAGTTGCTGCCGCCCCTATAACCCAATCTAAAGTGGCAACATTTAATCCAGAACTCCTGGCTGAGATGATCATAATGGGATGGTGGTGCTGACATGTTAAAGCTGTGAGTGCAGTGATATCAACACTGTAAGTAGGTTTGAAGTCTGTATGTTTAAATGTAAACGTCCTGTTGCTCCAGCCCCCAGGATCAGGAAGTGTAAAAGGGGTCATTAAGGTTTAGCTGGCCTTGGCATTCCCTGATTTATTCCGGATTATTAAAAAAACATCCACATAAATTGACAGGAAAGTTTATGTACACTCATCATCAGAAGAATAGCTGCTCCCAGAAGGAGGTGTGGGAGTGCGATGCTGTTGGGAAGGAGGATAAAGGTGACCAGGATCAATAACTGATGATACATGTAGACTGATATGGGGAATATATATTGAGCTACACATACAGAAGTCTGTCTCTCAGTATGGCGCTGGTCCGCCATGTTTGCTAACCCAACACACCAGACGTCTCGGTATGGAGCTGTAGAGGTTCCTAATGGTGTCCTTTGATAATGCATCCCATGCAGCTTGAATATCCTCACACAGTTCCTGCAGATGGTGCGGGTAGGCGGTGGAGGTGGAATGACACCAGAACCACCACGTGTGATGCGTGACAACAAGTCCTTTCCTTTATCTTGGTGCTGACCACGGGTGCCTCCACACACAGGACCCGGATCGTTGGTCGTCTCCACCAAGACTTAAAGCGGGAGGGGGACTCGTCATGAAGTCTAGGCACGGCACCATTGCAGTTCTTTGGTGATAGTGACGTGGTGTTAAGGGACAGTCATCGTTAGCGCGGTCTGTGGTGCCTGGTAGTCCTGCATGGTGCAGGCAATCTGCCAATGTTTGCCTGGCACTTAACAGGATGGAGGACAACACAGTTGCTGAGCGTCTGCCATCGTGGTCTGTTATCCGGTCTAGTGAGGTACAGCGATACCCGTCCTTGCCCACACGTCACATGCCGTTGTGGAATCCTGAGCATGGAATGTGAATCATTAGCATGTCTCACGACATAGTGGGACGTAAACCCTACCCACCAAGCTTCATTCCTGCAGGCAGCTATTTTTCTGATGACGAGTGTATTATGAGACATGTTTCAGAATCACGTTACTGCATTCGACTTCACACACATCTGTAACATATTTAACCACACACTGTAATCTCTTCCTGTGGATGGGGTTCATTTGCATCTACTTTCACAGTAACAGAGCCTGCCACATTTGAATAAATTCTAATGAAAATGAAATGAATTTCAAACATAATTTCAGTAGTTAATTGACTACACACATGGTCCTTTAAACTGAACTCCTAAAAGTATTCTATTATCATTCATATTTTTTCAGTTTTAATGCAAAGATGAAAAGCAATAATACTATCTCAAAAATCTTTAAATATTTTAGATTTAATATATATATACATATATGCGAAATTCATGAAGAATGGGACCAACAGAAAAGCCCCCAAAAAGTGCTTGAAAGATGGTCTGGTTCCCGATTGACGTCCATTCAAATGAACATGATATATATATATATATATATCGTCGCTGTCCTGCACTCCTGCCTTTTGGAAAACAGATCGATCTTCAAATTCCCCGGTCCAACTTTTTTGCACGAAGAGAGGCCAAAAACCTCAATTTCATTCGCAATGAAAACGTCAATGGAACCAGACCCTTTCATCTTTCCAAGCACTTGGAAAAAGGCCCCAAAATTTTTGCTGTTGACACCATGTCTTTCATGAAAATTTCCAACAAAGTATAAACAGCAAGCCTTTCATGTGGGATCCAAATGAGTCATAAAAGTAGAAATCGACAAAAAATGGAGATTTTCCTTTGTCGACAGCGACGATACTATATATATATAATACATATATTCGTAATATGACTCATTTGATCACATGAGCTGCGACATTTATCTACTTTGTGGAAAATTTCATATATATATTCATTATATATATATCTTTATATATTATGAAATTTCCACAAAAGTATTAAAATAAAACTATATATATATATAACAAACATAACAAACAAAGGGCCATTACTTTTGCAACAGGCTACATTTTTATGCTGATTATTTTTTTTTCACAGTGTTTTAAAATCAGCAAATTATAAACAGTAAATGCATTTTTTACAATGTGCAGCAGAGCATGCTCTCTGTAGAGGATCCTGTTATCTTATATAATCTTATTTATAAAATCAAAGCAACACGATGTCATTTGACCCAGAGGTGCCCAAACAACTCGTATCTTGACACTTGTAACTGTATGTGTCTCTCCTTGCTCAAATACTCTTACCTTGCAGATACTTTGAGTGGTAGATTTTTCGAGATCATTCTTTCAGCCCTGGGGGAAAGCCGTTGCTGCTTCTTACCAGTTTTTACTACTCTACAGCATGATTATTGAAAGTGATATCTGCCCCCCCTGCTCGTCAAATAATTATAAAATCGACATTTATTAAACTAATAACAAAATGAAGAGAGAAAATTTGGACATTATTTGGATCTCGCTGCAGGGATCCTCGCGGATTGTGAGGTGGGCCTCTCCTCGGGGAGGGCTTTTTCGATGGCATGATTATAACACAGCGTTGTGTTCTGAGCAAATCCGACCGATCAGGAACACCACTGGTTGGTGTCACTTGGGAAGCATATCTGATGAGGTGCTACCCCACTTTGAGAGAGAGAGGCGATCCCAGGGACGGAGAGAGAGAGGGAAATGCAGTGATGAGAGACGACTCGATCTGGATAGACCCGTCATTGTGAGCGAGGGAGAGAGCACCGGGGAACATGACTCCTAATAGTATTCGAGAGAAAGCATAATGAGGTCATAACCCACATGACCTTCAGGAACTCCCAGCCTTCTTCGAGAGGAGTTGTTTCCCACTCAAGTGCATAAGCGGATGCGATCGGGAGGAAACCTTTGTGTTTGTGAGGAAATGGTTAAATACCTGGATCACACCTGACTCACGCCTGAACACTGTTCCATTCAGCACCGATTTTAACCCAACACACTGGTCAAGGTTACACCTTCCAATATGTTAGCAATTACTCTTCAGTATGTTGTTCATTCCAAGCTGCCTTACCGACAATGTCCCCCAACGTTCTATATAAGTAACAATTTAAATGAGCTGATTGGAATGACGCATGTTCCGCACAATTCCTGCGAGGATGTTTGTTTGATTCATTTAAATCTCAAACAGCAAAAACAAATAACCCCCGCCCTTTGGAAGGCCCCACTCTTTGAAGAGTTCCACCTGGAACGTGCATTGCAAACATGGAGCTCAAGGACCAACACCAAAACGACAAACACCTGTGATCGTAATTATTGTAGCAAACCACGCACACAGGAAAAGTGAACTAGATAACTAATAATTAGCGGTCATTGAGGTTGTGGGTCTTAGCACGTTGATGTCTCCCGCCATTGCTGCTGCAATACTTAGCAGGGTTCTGATCACCATGTGAGGGTAAGCGAGGAGGGACAAAAACAAACATGGAACCTACTGGTTCAGTTGAATCGAAACCGCCATATTATTTATTAACTGTTGCCTCACCTGTCCCCAAACGCAAGAAAAACGCTTGTGCAGCCACCTCGTCCCTTTTAAATGGAAGCTGAAGTCAGCTTCTTTTTGTGGCCTCAGCTTCTTGTTCAGGGTTTTCTTCCCCCGTTCCACCTTCTAAAAATGGGGGTTGTAGCAGGTCCGTATGCAGGCGCCCCGCTCCCTAGTGTTGGACTGGATAGGATCTGGGAATTTTGCAGATCATTTACCCTGAAAAACATTCATTGGTCGACTGGAATGGAAACTTCAAATCAAAAATCGAATCAGAATCGAATCGAATCGAATTAGAATCGATGCTCTTACTCAAATCTTTATCAAATCAACATTAAATCTGAAATCGGAATCGGACACCGGACCATCAGTGGAATCGAATCGAATCGACTAATAGGTGTGTAGTCCCTTACCCCAGTTAACGACTTTACATACCAACAATTATACATTAGACAATAACTATATACAATACTAAAAACACAACATCTCTGTTTACACTAATATTTACAGTTTTATTATAGCAGTAAATATAAAGTTATGAATACAAACTATGATAATAATACAGATTGTACAAATTTCCGATTGGCACTTATTGTGGAATGGGGGATTAGAGCCAACTTTTGGTTTTTATTAATTTTAATAAAAAAAAAAACCACAAGTTTGTGGCACCTGGAAAAACGTGCAGAAGTAGTTGTGTTGTCTGCTCGTAGAGCCAGGTACACCCCTCCTTCTCACCGTGTGCACTGTACTTCCCTTTAGAAAATCATACTAACCCTGTTCTTTGATAACACAGTGCCTAAAACCTTTGCACAGGGCATTTTATTTCAAGGTCCAAAACAGCCATCCCTCCGTGGGGACCTACATGGTGGCTAACTTTAGGCCAAAATATTTACGTCAAAACTATAAAACACACTGGGTCTGCGCCGGGAACTATTGGTTTTGATCCGTGGATAGGACATCAAAGAATCTAGCACACTCAAAGGCCGCCTTATCCATTACACTGGAGATAGTCATAGAGCCATAACTTTACATCAATATAGAAGATTTTAAAATGAAGCTCCCATTACTGACCTGCCTATGATATTGCAACTAAAACAGCCCCTGGGCGTGTTTTGGAAAAAGTGCTCTTGGTTTTGAACATTTCTGGAAATATGTAAACTCGGTGTGTTATCTGATTTATTGGAAATGATTATACTTATGACACATGTTCGGTGTCTTCTCTAATATGTGGCTAACTACTGTTTCTGGGTTCCACTGCCGAAACTTAGATCACACCATGCCAAGTTTTAACTTCAGCTGTATCTAATTACTTCCTGTTATTTAAGCCACTCACAAACCACTCACACTTTGCGAAAGCTTTGCCAAACTCATCGGTTAGCAGATTCTTGAGGCCGGTCTTTTTCGCCTATTGGTCTTAACTCGCTGGTTTACCGACTCCCTTTCAGTTCTTTGACTACTCTTTCGCCTTATCCCTTTTGCTCGTTAGCTCGTGACTCTACGGTTTGTACCTCTGCTTTCCTCTCTTTGGTTTCCCCCTTCGGTCTTCTCCTGTCTGTAACTTGTTCGCCCTCGCTCTCTTTTGCTTGCTTGTTCTACCTGGTTCTGACCTCCGCACTGTCCCCTGACTCTGATTTAGCTTCTTCCCTGATTGTTTTCGCTGTGTGCTGCTGCTTGCTGTGATTGCCCTGTTTATGTGAATTAAACCATTCCTGGTTTTTAGTTCTGCACACGGATCCGGTCTCCGAAGTCTTGTGTCTAAACAGTGTCCTCAGTAATCTGAGGCGTATTCATGAGCAAATTCAATTTCGAAACCTATTTCCCTTCAGATGTCTAGTTCCTAAATGAGCACAATTGTGAAATTCTCACACTAAGTTTCTCTAGAATGAACCACAAAGCCACTCTAAATGGACTGTTTGCATCGTAACCATTTAACAGATATTTAATAAATTGCATCCAGCTGATTTTTTGTTTTTTGGGACAGGGCACGCTGTTTAAAAACCACTTAGTTATAAACTTAAACTTAATAAACTATATAAAGGTATTTTAACGTATTAAAAACGTTTAGTGAAGTATTACAAAAAAAAAAAAATCTTTTTTATCAACTACTATTCATCTGAATTTTGTGAAGAATTCACATAGTGAATTGGAAACATAATACGTTACAAAAAATCAGGATGTTTTATGCCCAGAAACGTCTCAAATAGCTCAAAAATGAACTCAAAATATTAATAGCTAACTTTTTAAAGTGTGAAAACTAAAATTTGTTTTCATTAACAGTGCAGGCTAATTATCGTGAAGCTTCTGCTTTCGATGTTGAAATTCACAAAACCTTCTAGCCAGAAACTAGAATATAATGACGAAAGGGACCTGCGGCAGATGGCAGGAATGGCGTGTGTGATACAAAACGAATGACTCTGGACTCAATTAAGGCCTTAAAGGAATGGCACACATGAGAGACACTCACCTCGCATAAACTACATACAACTACATTAGAGTTTCATTAGAGAGCGACCTTTGTCTCGCAGCTAGCTACTGAAAATTAACAGTGTAAATTAATAAATAAAATATATTAATATTTAGTACGATATTTGAAAAACCAAAACCCCCAACGCTTCCCTTCCCTCGATGTTGGGTATTTCAGGTGAAGACGTCCCCGTTATCCATGTTACAGTAGCAGAAAGAAATAACTACTACTTACTACTGATGATATAAATAGGGTGATGATGAACTTGTGTTTTAAGAGTCAATTTGCAAGTCAGCAAGCCCAAAGATGACTGGAGGTACTCGTCACATGACTTCCCACCAACGGCACGCCCTATTCCGCCCACGCTCGCCAGCAGATGATGTCATATTAGGTCATTGCTGCATATGCAACCGCTGACGTGCTCACTGCGTTTTTTGTCTTTAATAAAGAGCTTTAGGGATTAATGAGCTGTGACCGTAATCGCCCCGCCAGGAAAACAATCAGCATGTTCGCTCTGAGGTGGACAGCGGCCTCCCGGACACGGAAACCTTTCAGGAAAGATCCGCGACTAGTTTTAAAGCAAAGAGATGAAAAACACAAACAAAGGATTGAAAAAAAGGGAGGGGTGTGAAGGGAGAGTGGACCAAAAGAGTGAAAAGCCGCAGACAGGCTGGGGCGGGAGGGAAAACATTATCCAGGATCATTATGAGATTGATGTGGAGCTCGGACTCACGGTGGACACCATTAGTGGAGGCCGAGGACCTGTGGGACATTCTGACAGTTGGGTCCGATTCTGGGGGGCCCTGTAAAAGAAGTACGATGTAAGTTCACCTGAGCCTGGTGTTTAGGCGCATCAAGTTTCGCAATGCTGCAATGTGTACTGTGGTTTCTGCACCGCAGTTGGAGGATATCGACGTAGAAATAAAATACCAACATTCTTCCTTTGTTGTTCTTCTACTGTCTTTGTCCTCCCCAAATGGACCCATTGAAGAATATTCACCCTGTTCTTCAATGGTAGGACCCCCCACAGGGACCACCACAGAGACAGAGCAGGTTATGGACGTGGGTGGGTGGATCATTCTCGGCACCCCCACTGCAGTGAACCACCGATGACGTTCGGTGCTGGCTGTGAGAGGATCAGACCACAGCAGTGCTGCTGGAGTGTTTAGCACTCTTGTCACTTCACTGTCACTTATTAGAACTGCTACACGTACTGCTCCACCTTGTAGAGTGTACTAGTCAGAGCCGACAGCGTCATCTGCTGCTGACAGGCTTGTGTGCTCATCCTATAGCCCACAGGACACTGGCCCACAGGACGTGGCCCACACGGACGATGCCCACATGGACGCTGCCACAGGACGCGTCCACCTGTGCCGGTTAGTAGTTTTTGGTGGTGGACGATTCTTCAAGTCCAGCCAGTGACACGAGATGTCCAGCCAGCACTGATGCCTCGATTCCACACACACCAGCACAATGCAACCTTTAACATACGCACACACTGCAGTGCTGGATGAAATGATCCCCACCACCAACATGAACCTCATGATAGCTCTGTGGCGGTCACTGTGGGGGGTCCTGACCATTGAAGAACAGGGTAATGACAGTACACAGAGGAAACAGATGGACACAGTCTGTACCTGTAGGAATACAGCAGTGTCATATACGTGTCCATGAGCTGAGAAAGAGAGTAGACACAAGGAGATAGATGTAGTGATTGCGTTCAGGCAAAGTGCATAGTACCATTTACATCAGCCTTGCCATACAGCACATCTCAAGGGGATATCCTCCTGTCAGTGACTCAGGAGATGACACCATCAACCAACAAAAAGCACATATGATATCATAGCACACGATGTAATGCAGGAACTGGATGTTGTAATGCAAGTCACGGTCAGTAAGATTGATGCCGGGATCTAGTTTATGGATTATGAGGACACCATATCTGTTCCCTGCATCAGGACGTTTACCTATTAGATTCTCCAGGACTAATTCTCTCAAAACTCAGATAGAAGGAATCAGGCCACTTGGTGTCCAGACGGTCTGTTCGCATATTCAATAACGAGGAACGATAATAATGTAGGATAGATGTGATAAATCTGTTTCCCATGCCTGACATCCAGACAGAGAGAGAGAGAGAGAGAGAGAGCAAAGAGAGGGAAAGACACAAGAGAGCTGAGGTGAGTGGACAGAGCAGAGGACATTGACGAGAGAGAGAGGGAGAGAGAGGAGAGAGAGCAGAGAGGAGGGGAGGGGGGGGAGAGGGAAAGAGGAGAGAGAGCGCTTAACGAGAGAGAGAGAGAGAGAGCAACGAGAGAGAGAGAGAGAGCGAGAGACCACAGAGACACAGAGGACACAGAGAGGATACGAGTTGAGACAGAGAGAGACATGAGAGAGAGGAGGAGGAAGAGAGAGAGACAAGATTAGAGAGTAGGAAGAAGCAGAGAGAGAGACGAGCGCAAGAGAGAGAGAGACAGATAGAGAGAGAGAGAAGAGAGAGACGGAGACGAGAACGATAGGCGAGGCGCATCAGCACATTAACACAAAAAAGAGGAGAGCGAGACAGAGAGAGAGAGAAAGAGAGAGAAAGAGGAGAGAGTGAGAGGGAAAGAGGGAGAGAGCGAAAGAGAGAGGAGAAGACAGAGAGAGAGGAGAGAGAGGAAAGAGAGAAAAGAGAGAGAGAGAGAGGGGTGAGAGGGTAGAGACGAGGGAAGCGGAGGATGAGAGAGACGAGAGAGAGAGAGAGAAAGACGACTAGTCAGTACAAAGAGAAGCATGTAGTGAAGGGAGGGATGGGTCATTACCAACTTATAAAAAGAAGTTTTCTTACTTTAGAACCAAGAGGTCTACACAGAAACCTTTTTCGACGTCCTCGTATAGGGGTCTTTGGACGCACAGAGGAAATGGCTTAGTACACCTCTTTGAAACATGGTTACTACCAGCACCTAAACGGGTTCCGCTACTGGTGTAGATAATCGAGCTTGCGACATAGCATATAGTGGATTTCGGTTGCCATATAGAACCTTTTTAAAAAAGGTCTATGACAGAACCATCTAAAATCCATTCCTTCAATTCGAAGAACGTTTCACCAAGAACCATGTGTGGGGAAATGTGGATGTGGAAAAAAAACATCATGGACATCACGCAATGCCAAAACACCCTCTAGATTCTAGACACAGTCTGAAGAGTAAATACGCAGAAAACTCTCTGTCAGAGAACAGGTATTGATAAACAGAACAAGACATTATTATACATACATTTTGTTATGCCTTATCACTAAACTAAATACCCCCCCCCCCCCCCCCCTCCCCCCTCCTCCCCCCCCTTATCTTCCCCT
>JAMWET010006360.1:0-19692 GCA_024036415.1 Prochilodus magdalenae | reverse complement strand
ATGGGTAAACGCCTCCACCCATTTTATATATATATATATATATATATATATATATATATATATATATATATATATATTATAAAATAAATCATAAATTATATTAAATAAATAAATGAATTAAATAAAATAATAAAATAAAACAAATAAAATAATAAAAATAATAATTTAAAATATAGCAATAATACTACTATTATACTATTAATAAAAAATAATAAATAAAGCATAATAAATAATAAAATATAAATAAAACAAATAACAACAACAATAATAAATAAATGAATTAATAATAAAAATAATATAATATTAATAATTTAAAATAACAATGATACTACTAATAAAAATAATAAAAATCATACTAATAATAATAAATAAATAAATAAATACTAATAATAATAATAAATAGCTTTTCCTAAATGATTTTACTGTACTCGGTTGAAGTGCATGTTGAACAGTTGAAGGGAGACTGATCATAGGAACCTGAACGTTCTGAAGATGTTCAGACTATAAAGAATTTATTAATTCAGCAGTTTATGTGGAAAAATGCTGCACAAACATCAAAACTATAAACCAGCATATTTATATATTTACACCTATTAGGACTTCAGCACTTCAGCTCCACCCGCTCCGCCTGAAGGTGCTCCGGCCTGCCCTGCTTCCGAACTGAGACCCAACACAGGACAGCTAGTCAGGACGGAGCTCCTACACACACCACTAATGATCACTGTAGCTCTATAAACGCAGGGCGGCCGCGCGGTCTACGCTCGGTACTAGCCGGCTGCTAAGGTCTCTAAAAATGAATAGGAGTCTATGGGAGGAAGGAGGGATCAGTAAAAGACACATAGAGGAGTGGGGGGCCGTATGGCTGTGGGTTAGAGTTTGGGGGTCTGTCCTGAGGGAGGACAGTTTGGTGGCTGCAGGTTAAAGGGAATAATGGGGGTTTAATGGGGGGGGGGTGAACAGGAGGAACGAGGGATGGAAAAAAGACAGAGACGAGTGGAGGTCACACCAACACTGACATGGTGCTCGGGGGTGTGGCCTGAGACAGCGTGAGTGTGAAACGCTGTCTGTCACCCGGAACGAAGGTTTGAACCCGCTGACCATTTACAGAGTAAACCGATCTGCTGATTTCCATCACTGACCAAAGAGCGAAAGAGCCGACCGTCTGAAAAACACGAGAGCTGACAGGAACCAGCAGAGGCGTCAAGATCATCATCGGGTGAGAACAAGTCAGTGGAAAGAGGAACCTGAACCTAGCCACCCTGTTAACATCATCTTTCACTGACACACCAACACAGAAGCTTCTGTACCAGAGGAGTGAAGTGAGACGTGAGGATCTACATACACCACATACGAACATCAGCTCTAGTGAATAATTAATGTTCCTACAGTAATTCATATAATTCATACCATTTAAACCAGGAAAAATAAAAACCAGCTTCATCCCACCGTCCACAGCACACTCCTCCGAGCACAGGAGCTCCAGGACTCACAGTGGTGGTGATGGAACCAGATCTCCCAACACCCGGCACGTACCCGGCATTATGAACCCATTTAAATACATTTAAAGAAAATTCCTAATCATAAAACATCTCAGCACATTCCAGGGAATACCGCCCAGTGGGAATTTCAGAGGTGGACGTCTGGTTCCATTCACCACCACTGGGAACACTTCCCACTCCAAGTTTCTCAGGAACGGAGCACTTCACACCCAGCTAGTCTGAATGAATTTGAAATCTAGAAATTTCGGTTCTGAAATTCAGAGAAATCTGTGGAATTCCTCCTCAACGCCTCTAAAGCCTTTTCCCAAATGTTATTCCATGAAGCGGTTTGGAATTTGCTGCCGGATGTCTGAGACGCGGTTTTATGGGAGCTCTGAGAAGGTTCTGGTCTCAAACACATTTTTAAATTTCCTGTGGAGAGGCATGTGCACACCTCAACACACCTCGAAGACGTAGCTTCATTACTCAACACTGATCCTAACACTGATTACCACCAGCTACAATTCGAGTCTGGAAGTTTCTCACTCCAAACTAATCAGAATGAATTTATTTCCAGCTTTAATCCTGAATTATTCCGACTTCAAAAGAAAGAGGATCAGCAGAATTCCCTCTGACTGCTGGAAGAAGGATTCATGGAAGAAGAACTTACTGTGGAGTTTAGAAAGCGCATGCTCCAGACCCTTCATAGCCTTCACCTGGTTACTCCTGAACCTGGACCGACCCAACTCCTGAAACACACCACAACAGACCCAGTCATACATGTACCATGTCTAGATCGTTCTAGATATCTACTTCTAGAGCTCCATATCCAGAGGGAGGAACGTGTTCTGTTCACACATCAAAGGAACACAGTCACATGATCATATTTATCAGAATTTAATAATTTCAGTAATTAAA
The DNA here is from genome assembly GCA_024036415.1 of Prochilodus magdalenae. Classification (NCBI taxonomy): domain Eukaryota; kingdom Metazoa; phylum Chordata; class Actinopteri; order Characiformes; family Prochilodontidae; genus Prochilodus; species Prochilodus magdalenae. The sequence continues at coordinate 17,296 of JAMWET010006360.1, read as the reverse complement.
AGGCTGCTGCGTCTGATGAACTGATTTACACTGCGGCTGTCTGAACTGCCTACATATGATGTTGGGGTTCCGTATGGATCTGTGGAGTGATGAGACACACAGCTCATGTACTGATGTTTAAATCCAGCTCATAAACCCGATTTTAATTTCACTGTAAACATTATAAACGACGTATGAACATCATCATCAACAGGACCAGCCTACTTCCTCACCTCTCCTGAACCGTTACAGCTCAGGACTCTATATAGATTAACCGGGTCAGTTATTTCAGATTGGGATTATTTTTAGACCAGCAGGTAAAATCTGTAATCCTGGAAACGTTAAATTCATATTCCTCCTTATTAAATAATAACTCTGTGTCCGGGTCCGGACGGGCTCATTAACACTTCTCTCTAAACATCATAAATAAATCTTAAATAAATAAATAAGATCTGAACAGGTCAGGGGTTTGGGGGCTTCCAGGCGGGGTTCTCCAGCAGCTCTAGAACCTGATCAAGCCAGCTGGTGCTGTGTGGTAGAGCCGTTGTTTATAAAGCAGCTACTTTGACTTTCCATCCTTCAGGACATATGAAGAGAAGTACTTCAGGGGTTCTCCAGGACCAGGGTCAGGAACCACAGCACCAGCAGAACCACAGCGCTCTTTAAAGAACCAGGTTTACTAAAAGTGTCCAGTTTGGTCGGTTCTCCTGTACAAGAACACCGGATTCAGCCCTGGACACCAATTTTCCAAACTCGCTCTGGGAGGCTGGAGTTCTCCAGTTCCTGATTCCAGTTTTCCGGTCCACCTTAAATGGAGCTGCAGGTGGGGAGTCTGGCGCCTGCGCACTAACGCCACTCACTGTGGCTGCTGCAGCATTTAAGGTGGAACGGAAAGTTGCCTGAGGAGCGGACTGAGCCCGGTTCTCCGTGGTGTAGTGGAGTTTCAGTCTCCTGGTAGTTTCTAACGGTGTATTTGAGGTTGTAGGTTTAGACTGTTGTAGCCTCGTTAGTTAGCCCGCTAGTTAGCAACCTGGCTTTATCTCTGGATGCTCCACAGCAGCTAAACAGCTAATGGTAGCCTGCTAACCTGAACTTCAGCTCGGTATATGAACTTTGTACCCGGAGGAAGAGCATGTAGGCCGACTTATCTAACATTACCGGCTTCTACGTGACCAAAACTCCCTCATTTGTAGAACCAGCCTGGAGCTCTCAACTGAAAACAGAGCTAGCTAGTTAGCACACTGGCTAATTTCAGTACGTGGTGTAGGAACTACAGCATACATACCTCGAGCTCCAGACTCAGACTGAATGTAGAAATATGCGGAATGGTCGGTATATAATGCTTTTCATTACGTTCATCAAAAACATCTTGTTGGCTCCGTGAACAGTAGAGCCATGCAGGTCTACTCTGAGGCTTCCACCTGAGCCGAGTTCATCATGTAGCCTTTAAAGTGTACTTCTTCGTCCCGCCGCTGGGGGGCAGTGTTCTACATCACCTCAGTAGTCATGATACTCTACAGCAGGGCAGCTTTAATATACACACTAACTAACTTATTAAATAAAGAGATATTAATAAATACAGTATACAGAACATACAGAGACAGGAGGGTGTGTAGGAACTCTCTGATCTGTACATTTATTACACAAAGAGAGAGAGAGAGAGAGAGAGAGAGAGAGAGAGAGAGAGACATAATATAAATATATATATATATATATGTCTGTTTAAAGTGACTCAGTGATATTGTCCATAGCTGTGATAATAATAATAATAATAATAATAAAATTAACAACAAAACAATAATAATAATAACTTTAATAATGATAATTATAGTAATAATAGTAATAATAATAATAATAATAATAATAATAATAAACTGTCTCAGTGCAGTGGTACTGGTGGTACTGGTGAAAGGCTCCCAGCCTGTTCAGGAACCTGATGGCTTGTGGGTAGAACCTGTTCAGTAGCCGGTTGGTTCTGGCCTGGATGCTGCGGTACTTCCTGCCTGATGGCAGTAGGGTGAACAGGCCGTGTGCTGGGTGGCTACAGTCCAACCAGATCTTCTGGATTTTCCTCAGTGGGACTGGTAGATGCCCCCAGGCAGCAGGACTGGTAGAGGTCCTCAGGCAGCGGGACTGGTAGAGGTACTCAGGTGGCGGGACTGGTACAGGTGCTCAGGTGGCGGGACTGGTAGATGTCCTGAAGTCTGGAAGCTTGTGCTTCACCACCATGTAAGGTGTGTAGTGTGCTTCACCACCAGATGGCCGTATAACCCCGTCACAGATTCTACACCTGAACTGAGGTCAGATGGATTAATGGGGGAGACTTTGACTGTAACACACAGGTAAATAAACCTGACTGACTCAAAAATGAAAAATAAAATAAATAAGTGATTTTAAAAGGCTCCTAAATAAGTGCTGCCCCCCGTCCTAAATCTGTGGTCATTTTTCCCACCTGTATTCCGACAAGTGTCCTCCTGCACTCCAAGGATTGGTCAGTAGTTCACACTCACATGCAGGATCCATATCCCAGCCAATCCCAGTGCAGGAGGAGGGATGTGGCGGAATACAGGTGGGGGGAAAATAAGGCAGGCTAGAAGCTCACCTCCTCATCAGTGCTGGGTCTTTGATCCTACACACCTTAGAATAATCCCCAGCCTGAGAGACTCACCTCCCTCCGTACAGGAAGTCGGATCTCCTCTATGGATCCCGGACGCGCGTATCTGGTGGGAACGTTTTACACTTTCTTACTTAAAATGATATTTAAATACATCACCTTTTAAACACCAGCCTTAACCCACATGCAGGAAACCAGATGTTACAGATGTTCACTGTCCTCCTCCTGCAGCTCCTCTTAGTCAGTGGGGTGATGGGGTGGCACGACCTGGACAATAGCGAGTATGACTGCTGGCCGCTGGAGAAGCCGGATGAGCTGAATATGATGGAGTGTGGAGGTGCGGTTTGTCCCCGTCTGGTATAACTACTGCTCCGGTTCCTGTAGAGCAGATATTAGATATTAGATAAAGGTTATTACTGAACACTGAATATAGAATTCTAGATTCATTATTTATAGAAATGGAGAAAGCTGGAGAGACTACATGCTGATACCACACAGTCAACCTCAACACAGGTGTGGAGTAGAAAGAAGGTGTGGGGGAACTAAACAGGGTTCCTCACAGCCTTAAATGTGGTCCCTACAGCTGCACCTGGCGGACACTGAGCACCTCTCGGTGTTCTGAGAGTCTGAGTCCCCCGGAGAACCACTGCCTTGCTGACATTGCCCCCTGCTGGCAGCCGGCAGCACATGCTGACCCCCTACAGTGCTTTACTGACATCGCCCTCTGCTGGCAGCCGGCAGCACATGCTGACCCCTTAAAGTGCCTTACTGACATCGCCCCCTGCTGGCAGCCGGCAGCACATGCTGACCCCTTAAAGTGCCTTACTGACATCGCCCCCTGCTGGCAGCCGGCAGCACATGCTGACCCCTTAAAGTGCCTTACTGACATCGCCCCCTGCTGGCAGCCGGCAGCACATGCTGACCCCTTAAAGTGCCTTACTGACATCGCCCCCTGCTGGCAGCCAGCAGCACATGCTGACCCCTTACAGTGCCTTACTGATATCGCCCCCTGCTGGCAGCACAGTAAATATTCCAGCAGTAAATAAGTAGGAGTGTGGGGAGTCAGATTTTATAATCCATGTGTGATAAATGATGTGTGTGAAACACCACCTACTGAACACTCTAACTCTGAACATGTGTTCATGTACCTTACTGCCTCACCATCTTATTTTACTGTTCAGTTGCTGCTGTCGTTTATCATCCATCCATCTTTAAAACCGCTTATCCTCTCGGATCACAGGGCCGTCTGGTCTGAGCCTGTCCCAAATTTCCCAAAGACTTAATAGAGACTGTACTGTGCTGTGATCTAATATGTCCCCAGTGTGGACCATATATTTAAATTTAAAGGACAGTATAGTTTAGGTCAGATTAGAACAGCTCATATGAGCTTCAGTATGTAAAATTCAGAGATTATTGACCTAACTAATTACCATAAAATAATAATTCACCATAGAGTAAGAAGTTAGTGCTGATAAATTACACCTGACTGGCTGTTCTGTCCTCACTGGAAATGAGACTGGCTGGAGCTATCCAGTTAGACAGACAGTGTACAGCAGAGATTTAGTTCAAACTCAAGGTCTCCTTTATTCTTTGTTTTGTTTTACTTTCTTGAGTTTCCTTTCTTTCTCTTTTATTTTTTGTAAAACTTAAATAAACATATGACAATACATCAGTTTCTTAATCATCACATACGAGTTGTCTCAACTTTTTCCAAGACTGTAGCATTAGCTTCTACAAACATATCAACACGAGCCGATTATCTCAGAGGTAGCAGTGTACAGCTGAGTCTACATTAGCATTCCTGAGGGCTAGCTATATCGCTGAAACATAAACACACTAGCATAAATGCTAACATACTTAGCTCAAACTTCGGACATTTTACAGCTTTTGTAGCTTATCGAATAAACTAGACAAATGTATCTCCATCACAAAAACATTAGAACCATAAAATATTAAGATTAGAACCTAGGATGGAAAACTTACAGGCATATGTGGACCGAGATTCACCAAGGGAAAACCGCGACTGAAACGCTGGACAGGCAACCAGCAACCAAACCCAAGCCATGTATAACACCAGGTAAGGCCAGCAGAGGGCTCCAAACCATGGCAACCACCCCAGGTTTCCCAAGCTATACCAGAACACTGGCCTTCAATCACATCCATTCATCCCCCGGCTCCATCACAGTGACGTAGATTCAGAGAGTAAAGAGCCCATCATCACAATATATCAGGACTGGATATTTTATTTCCAGCTAGAAACACAATATTAAAATAGAGAGATTTAGGAAATAACTTATAAATATTAATAACACTAAAATGGAGAGTGTGGAATGTTCTCATCACGACCAACAAAAGTAGAAGTGCGGTGTGTAGCTCCAGCGTTGGTGAAGCAGGTGCTGGACTTTCAGCTCTGGCTGGGCAAACCTGACTGGTGAGTGTTGGACCAGGGATGTCCAGTCTTATCCAGTGAGTCAGGATCACAACCCAACACCAACCGAGACTGAGACCAACTGGATCAACAGGAGAAGTGAAAACCTACAACCACACTAACACTGTGTAGGTAAGACTGAACACTGATAGAATATAGGGTTATTTGGTGTTGAGTAAACTGATTAGCTCTGATTGGTATTTGGGTTTAGGGTCTGATACACTGACTCTGATTGATTGGTGTTGGGGTCAGGCTATGGTAGACTTAATCCACATGGTTGGTGTTAGGGATTAGACTCAGGTAGGCTGAATCTGATTGGTTGGTGTTGGGGTTTAGACTCTTTTAGATTGTATCTGATTGGCTATTGCTGGGGTTTAGAATGTGGTAGACTGAATCTGATTGGTTGGTGTTGGTGTCCAAGGTCTGATAGATCGGATCCATGTTAATCTTGCTCTGGTCTCCAGGAGCCTGTAACACACACACACACACACACACACACACACACACACACACAGTGGGCACATCACACTCGTGGTCCTGAGGATCTGCTGCTGGAGACTGGAGGCTGAACACACCCTGTTCTACTCCTTAAGTGCTCCTGACGTTCAGGATTATTTGGAGTGTGGTGTGTGTTGGGTGAAGGCTGTAACTGAACTTCCCAGTGCGGTACTTCACCAGGACCAGGTGGGACACCTCTATACTACACCTGGAGAAAAGCCAGGAGCTGAAAATAAACCCTATCAGAATCAGGTCCACTGTGCACTGAGGAGGACGCAGTGTAGGCCGTCCTGTAGTTCCTTACCTCCGGGTTCCTATAGAGCAGCGCGGTGGGGTTTTAAAAGGAAGGTGAGGATGGTGGAGGACAGGGTGGTGTCATCTACACCACACATACCACCACCATCAACAGCAGTGAGACTGTAGTCCACTGTAGACCACAGGATCTTCTAAATGCTGCAGCTGTAGATCTACTTCTGGAATAAACCCAGCTGCTGTAGACCATGAAGTCCCCATAGAGCAGGTCAGCTGCTGACTGACAGGTCTAGATATTAAACCGGTTCTATTTCATTATTATTAATAAGCAGTGAATTTCAGCTTCACTCACGGTGCTGTCGGTTCTCCTCCGAGTGTTTGTAGACACAGAACCTGCAGGACAGTTGGAGACGTTAATCTAAGAGCTGTGCTCCACACGACTGGTGGGTTTAATGTTCAGTAGAGGAAATCTCTCATAACTGGATCTGATATATTCTCATATTACAGTGTTACACTCACACCAGAGACACTGGTATGATCACAGGCTGGTGTTCAGGACTGGGGTTACCTCTGAACCTGAACACTGGAGCGTAATGTGGGACTGTGGTTATGGGGGTGCAGTACCTTGTGTCCTCCTGGTTCTTAGTTTGTAGATGATCAGTGCTGATCCTCCGATCAGCAGCAGAGCCACACCCACATACGAAGCGATGGTGGAAGGTCCTGTAGATGAGAGAACTGGTTTCAGGCTAAGCCACCACAAACCCTCAGATGGGACTGGGACACATGGTCAGATACAGGAATACGAGGACTCTGAACCAGAATAAGGACATTCCCCGAGTTCAGATTAATCCCAGCCCCAGATCAGAGGAGCAGAACGGAACATACAGATCTGAGAAAGAAGGCAGTGAGTTCTGAAGTTTCATTAACACACACACAGAGAAGTCTATATGACTGGACTGTACGTCTTACCACACCGGCCTGTGACTCCTGTCCCCTCTGCTGTCCCCCAGAAACACAGAAAGGAGAGGGTTCATATTTCCATATTTCCACACAGACAGGTGTAAATAACCGTGTATGATGTATATATCTATATAGTGAGACAGGGACACACTTCATATGTCTAGTGTAGCGGTTTATTTTTAATTTCTCCACTAAATTCTCCAGATAAAGGTCCTGTATGAATAAATATCATCATATTTCTACTAGTAGGATTAGTGGTGCTGCTGTTTAAGGAATGTGAGGTCAGGAGGCGGAGCTACTGGAAACAGAACCCGGTGCTGGGTCAGTCTAATACAGCGGGATCAGAACTGAAACTCTCTGACTGACTGACCTTTGATGCGTAGCGTGACGTATGGTGTGTGGTCATCAGCGGTGCAGGTGTAGTCTCCAGAGTCCTCTTCAGTCAGATCTGAGAGGAGGAGGGAGAAGTTTCTGGAAGGGGTTTGGTCGAACGTCCAGACTCTGCCTCTGTAGGACTCTGTATCATTAGACACTGGAGTCTGATCTTTAGACCATGTGACTTTCTTGGGGTTGATCTCCTGTTGGCTTCTGGGACAGGGACAGGGCAGCAGAACCGACTCTCCTGGAGCTCTGGTGAAGGTTCTCTCATTAACACACATCACGGTGCAGCCTGCAGAACACAGAAAGACTGGTCAGCGGGGATGAGGACTTTGAGGAATGTGTTGGAGGGAGATCTGGAGTGACCAAAGACGTGTATCTGCCTAGTCAGCATAAATCACCCATCAGTGCTGCAGACGGGAAACTCTGCCCTCTTACTCCCCCCCCCCACCCCCCCCCTCACCCCCCCCCTCACCTTCTATCTCTATGTCGCTCTCTATGTCTCTCTCTCGCTCTCTATCTCTCTCTCTCCCCCCCCCCTTCTCTCTCTCTCTCTCTCTCTGTGTCTCTCCCCCCTCTGTCTGGTTCAGCAGAGTGTGAAGTATGATAGACGTTTTTTGTCTAGCTCTTTGACCACATCCTGAGACGTCTGGCAGGTTTGTGTTTATGGTGTGGGTTCTGCAGTCTAGTACACACAGTATCAGGACAAACATAAACAAACCAACACGTTATTCACTACAGCACGTTTACTTACAGGCTGTTTGGACAGATTCGGGTTGAACTCACCTTTATTCACTATCTCCGGTCTTGTCCCGTCCCGTTGCACTCACTCCTATCATCATGAGGTGCTTCTAGAAGCTTGTCAGGAGGCACATCAAAGGCCAGCTCCCACCTTCTCTGGACCCACTGCAGTTTGCGTATCATCCCAACCGCTCAACAGACAACACCATCACCACCACACTCCACCTAGCTCTCACCCACCTGGATAATAAAGACATGTACGTCAGAATACTGTTCATAGACTTCAGTTCAGCATTCAACACCATCATCCCTCAGCACCTGATTGGGAAACTAGGCGTGCTGGACCTGAACACCTCCCTCTGTAACTGGGTCCTGGATTTCCTGACTGATAGACCACAATCAGTCAGAACAGGGAAAAGCATCTCCAGTACCACCACACTGAGTACTGGTGCCCCCCAGGGCTGTGTGTTAACCCCACTGCTGAGAGCACAAAGTTCCTTGGCGTCCACATCACAGAGAACCTCTCGTGGTCCCTCAACACCAGCTCCATAGCCAAAAAAAGCCCAGTAGCATCTCTACTGCCTGCGGAGACTAAGGAGAGCTCATCTCCCTGCTCCATCCTCACCATGTCCTACAGAGGGACTGTGGAGAGCATCCTGAGCAGCTGCATCATCGCCTGGTTTGGGAACTGCAATGCCTCAGACCGCAAGACCCTACAGCGAATTGTGAGGACTGCTGAGAAGACAACAGGGGTCTCTTTCCCCTCTGTCACAGACAATTACACTACACGCTGCACCTGTAAGGCCATCAGCATTGTGAAGGACCCCACTCATCCCTCACATGGACTTTCTTCACTGATGCCGTCTGGCAGAAGGTACAGGAGCATCCGTGACTAAACAACAGAGACTGAACTAAATATCTATACACATCATCACCGATACCCACCTGTTAAATATCTATACACATCATCACCGATACCCACCTGTTAAATATCTATACACCTCATCACCGATACCCACCTGTTAAATATCTATACACATCATCACCGATACCCACCTGTTAAATATCTATACACATCATCACCGATACCCACCTGTTAAATATCTATACACCTCATCACAGATACCTACCTGTTAAATATCTATACACATCATCACCGATACCCACCTGTTAAATATCTATACACATCATCACCGACACCCACCTGTTAAATATCTATACGCCTCATCACCGATACCTACCTGTTAAATATCTATACGCCTCATCACCGATACCTACCTGTTAAATATCTATACGCCTCATCACCGATACCTACCTGTTAAATATCTATACGCCTCATCACCGATACCTACCTGTTAAATATCTATACGCCTCATCACCGATACCTACCTGTTAAATATCTATACGCCTCATCACCGATACCCACCTGTTAAATATCTATACTATGCTTTAAAACCTCCACAATCATCCCGGTTCCAAAGAAATCTGTCGTGAAATGCCTGAACGACTATCGACCAGTGGCACTAACACCAATAGTCATGAAGTGCTTTGAGAGACTGGTTCTGTCCCATATTAAGGCCGTCATCCCTCTGGATTTGGACCAACATCAGTTTGCCTATAGAACAAACCGGTCCACGGAAGATGCAGTCTCAATGGCACTTCATACGGCACTGCCACACCTGGAACAACCGAACACATATGTGAGGATGTTATTTGTGGACTTCAGTTCTGCTTTTAACACCATAATTCCTCACAAACTGGTCAGTAAACTGGGGAGCCTAGGCCTGGACAGCTCCATCTGCTCCTGGGGTTTGTGTTTCCTTACGGATAGACCACAGTGTGTCAGGATTGGAAACCACACCTCCTCCACTCTTATCCTGAACACTGGGACTCCACAGGGCTGCGTGCTGAGCCCTATACTCTTTACTCTTTTCACAAATGACTGCACCCCCACTCACTCCTCAAACACCATAATAAAATTCGCAGACGACACCACAATAGTTGGCCTCATCTCAGATGGTGATGAACGTGCCTATAGGAACGAGGTGGAATGTCTGGATGGATGGTGCAAAGTCAACGACTTAGTACTTAACACCTCCAAGACAAAGGAGATCGTTGTAGACTTCAGGAGAACAAAGAAGTCAGACCACCTCCCCCTCCACATCTCTGGAGCAGAAGTGGAACGTGTGGAGAAAGTAAAGTTCCTTGGAGTCCACATAACCAATCATCTAACATGGTCTTCTAACACCTCGTGCCTATGCATGAGGGCGCAACAGAGACTGTACTTCCTGAGGAAGCTGAAACAGGCTCAGCTACCCCAGAAACTTCTGGTTAACTTTTACCGCAGCACCATTGAGAGTATCCTCTCTCACTGCATGATCGTGTGGTATTCCAGCTGCACAGTCTCAGAGAGGAAGGACCTGCATCGTGTGGTCAAGGTGGCCGGACGGATTATTGGTACTGACCTTCCCAGCCTGGACAGTGTCCATACCAGCCGATTAAAGAAGAAGGCCTCCAGCGTTAGCAGAGACGCAACACACCCTGGACACTGCCTGTTTGACCTGTTACCGTCTGGCAAGCGGTACAGGGCTATCCGCACAAAAACAAACAGACTGAGAAACAGTTTCTTCCCAACACCTCCACAACACCTCCACAACACCTCCACAACACCTCACTGACTGAACTGATTACTACCTCTGTGATACATCTGTCATACACCCATGCACATTTATATACAGCACTGAACTTATTTATAATCCATATAGTAAATGAACAACTACTTCCATACACTGTTATACTGCACATTCTGCATATTTTGCACATCCATGCACAGTCACTTTACATATTTATTTATATTTATATTGTACTACAGTTAAATGTCTTTCTCTGTTTGCACTGCTTATATGTAAATTTCTCATGGGTAAATATGTAAATATCTTACCTGTATAATTTCTGCTCTTTCTATTGTTATTGTTGTTTTTCTCTTGGAGAGTGTCGCACTAAATTTCATTGTACGCAAGTATAATGACAATAAAGATTCTATTCTATTCTATACACGTCATCACCGATACCCACCTGTTAAATATCTATACACCTCATCACCGACACCTACCTGTTAAATATCTATACACATCATCATCGATACCTACCTGTTAAATATCTATACACCTCATCATCGATACCTACCTGTTAAATATCTATACACCTCATCATCGATACCTACCTGTTAAATATCTATACACCTCATCATCGATACCTACCTGTTAAATATCTATACACCTCATCACCGACACCTACATGTTAAATATCTATACGCCTCATCACCGATACCCACCTGTTAAATATCTATACACCTCATCACCGATACCCACCTGTTAAATATCTATACGCCTCATCACCGATACCTACCTGTTAAACATCTATACGCCTCATCACCGATACCCACCTGTTAAATATCTATACACCTCATCACCCACACCTACCTGTTAAATATCTATACGCCTCATCACCGACACCCACCTGTTAAATATCTATACACCTCATCACCCACACCTACCCGTTAAATATCTATACGCCTCATCACCGATACCCACCTGTTAAACATCTATACGCCTCATCACCGATACCCCCCTGTTAAACATCTATACGCCTCATCACCGATACCTACCTGTTAAATATCTATACGCCTCATCACCGATACCCACCTGTTAAATATCTATACACCTCATCATCGATACCTACCTGTTAAATATCTATACACCTCATCACCAACACCTACCTGTTAAATATCTATACACCTCATCACCGACACCTACCTGTTAAATATCTATACGCCTCATCACCGACACCTACCTGTAAAATATCTATACGCCTCATCACCGACAACCACCTGTTATATATCTATACGCCTCATCACCGATACCCACCTGTTAAATATCTATACGCATCATCACCGATACCTACCTGTTAAATATCTATACGCCTCATCACCGATACCTACCTGTTAAATATCTATACGCCTCATCACCGATACCCACCTGTTAAATATCTATACGCATCATCACCGATACCTACCTGTTAAATATCTATACACCTCATCACCGACACCTACCTGTTAAATATCTATACGCCTCATCACCGACACCTACCTGTAAAATATCTATACGCCTCATCACCGATACCTACCTGTTAAATATCTATACGCATCATCACCGATACCTACCTGTTAAATATCTATACGCCTCATCACCGATACCCACTTGTTAAATATCTATACGCCTCATCACCGATACCTACCTGTTAAATATCTATACGCCTCATCACCGATACCCACCTGTTAAATATCTATACACCTCATCACCGATACCCACCTGTTAAATATCTATACGCCTCATCACCGATACCCACCTGTTAAATATCTATACGCCTCATCACCGATACCCACCTGTTAAATATCTATACGCCTCATCACCGATACCCACCTGTTAAATATCTATACGCCTCATCACCGATACCTACCTGTTAAATATCTATACGCCTCATCACCGATACCCACCTGTTAAATATCTATAAGCCTCATCACTGATACCCACCTGTTAAATATCTATACGCCTCATCACCGATACCTACCTGTTAAATATCTATACGCCTCATCACCGATACCCACCTGTTAAATATCTATACACCTCATCACCGATACCCACCTGTTAAATATCTATAAGCCTCATCACCGATACCCACCTGTTAAATATCTATACGCCTCATCACCGATACCCACCTGTTAAACATCTATACACCTCATCACCGATACCCACCTGTTAAATATCTATACGCCTCATCACCGATACCCACTTGTTAAATATCTATACACCTCATCACCGATACCCACCTGTTAAATATCTATAAGCCTCATCACCGATACCCACTTGTTAAATATCTATACACCTCATCACCGATACCTACCTGTTAAACATCTATACACCTCATCACCGATACCTACCTGTTAAACATCTATACGCCTCATCACCGACACCTACCTGTTAAATATCTATAAGCCTCATCACCGATACCCACTTGTTAAATATCTATACGCCTCATCACCGATACCCACCTGTTAAATATCAATAAGCCTCATCACCGATACCCACTTGTTAAATATCTATACGCCTCATCACCGATACCCACCTGTTAAATATCAATAAGCCTCATCACCGATACCCACCTGTTAAATATCTATACGCCTCATCACCGATACCTACCTGTTAAATATCAATAAGCCTCATCACAGATACCCACCTGTTAAATATCTATACGCCTCATCACCGATACCTACCGATACCTACCTGTTAAATATCTATACGCCTCATCACCGATACCTACCTGTTAAATATCAATAAGCCTCATCACTGATACCCACCTGTTAAATATCTATACACCTCATCACCGATACCTACCTGTTAAATATATATTCATTTTCGTTCTTCAGCTGCTGCAGTGGACGTCCAGAATGCTCCCTCCCCACTCACACAGGAAACAAGAGTGACACTATGTTCCTCTGTCATCTCAGCATCACTGTATGCTGAGTGAAAAACCACTGCTGGGAAATTTATTTTAGAACATTCTCACGATGCTCCTTCTGCTTTCTGACTGAGGCCATATCTGTACTAGAACAGTCTCCGCCCAGAACCATGTACGTTATGGTTAAAGTTCTAGTTCTGATAGCTTAGACTGGACTAGATGAGACTAGACTAGATTAGACTACGCTAGAGTCGACTGGATTAGACTACACTAGACACGACTGGACTAGATTAGATTAGACTAACCATTAGACTAGATTTAGAGTAGATTAGACTTCCCACAAACCTAACGCTGTTTGACATGCAGACCTATCAGGACTGTTGAACTCTTGAACACACACACACACACAATGTCAAATACTCAGTCGTGCTCATTAGAACTGCACACAGCATTATTAATATATAATATTTATTTCAACTCGCATCTCTTTTATTAATGCTGCTAAATGATGTGCAGTAATCTGTGTAATAATCTCACTGTTTATTATAATCAAGCCCTTTATCACTTTCCAGTGTTAAGTTTACAGCTACAATGTTGAGTTTACAGCTACAGTGTTAAGTTTACAGCTACAGTGTGAAGTTTGCAGCTACAGTGTTGAGTTTACAGCTACAGTGTTGAGTTTACAGCTACAGTGTGAAGTTTACATTATATCTTATAATAAATATCACATAAATATCACTTTGACTTTGACTTGACTTGACTACACTAGATAAGATAAGAATAGACTAGATTAGACTACTCTAGATTAGACTACACTAGACAAGACAGGATAAGACTAGGCTAGATTAGACTACACTAGACAAGACAGGATAAGACTAGGCTAGAATAGACTAGACTAGATTAGACGGGACTACAGTGCAGTACACTCAGATGTAACACTGAAAAAAGAGAAACATATAGAAAATTCCGGTTCTGGATTTAAAGGCTTTTGCCCAAAACAGTTTAGAACACCAGACTCAGCACAGCTAAAATACGTTAAGGCTTGTGCTGACATGGACAAGATATGTCAGTCTCCGCCTCCGCTCTCGTCCCCACCGCACCCACAACTGGGCTGTAACCTCACAAGTTACACACTGCACTTTCAGATCAGCTGAATTTACATTTACTGTCTGGAGCTTATTAATGAGAATGATCTGTTATAGCAGCTCATAACAGTTTATACCATCTGCTGTATAACATTCTATTACTGTAACTAACAGCAGAGTTAAATACAGTATGAGTTATTAACATGTTATTAACCTGTTATTACACATACAGATATTTACCATTAAACTATACAGTAAAATGAGGCTGAATAGACTTTTTTACAGTGAGGTTCTAGATACTGATATAATCAGACACTGGTTCTGTACATTGGTCAGTGTGGAGGGTCCAGTGGAGCGTGTTGAGTATGGTCTCCTGTGTTTGGAGCTCTCAGCAGAAAGAGAAGCAGAAGTGTCTCAGGATGTGGTCGATGAGCTGGAGAGTATAAACGCCTCTCACACTTCTCACTCTCTCAGAGTGGACCCTGCTGAACCAGAGAGAGAGAGAGAGAGAGAGAGAGAGAGAGAGAGAGAGAGAGAGAGAGAGAGAGAGAGAGAGAGAGAGGAAGGGTACTGCTCCCTCATTAAAGATGTGGCTGGGTGTGTATCTGCTCTACTGTGTGCTGCAGGAGTCTTCAGGTGAGTTCTACACGACTGTGTGAGCTCTTCTTCATCTTTATCACTGCTGTACTGGACTCAACTCTACATACTCAACTGGAGATCAAGTCTAGAACACTTCAGGTTCTAGATGTTCTGTTATTAGCACTTCTGTATGGGTTCTTTCTCCTCTCTGTCTGATGGTGCTGTTCTAAGGACTGACTGTGTTCTTGTCTGAAACTGATCAAAGCTGGTTCTGTAATGTTCCTGTACAGTGCTGGGTTCTATGTATACAGGCTCCGGTTCTAGACTCTCTTATAGATCTCTAATAGATAATGCTGGTGGTTCTTCAGTTTAAGGTCCACTTCTTAAACCTTTATTAACTATTAACAAGCAGTTAATAACACTGTAATAACCAGAGAAATATCATGTGTACAGTTATAAATGTGTTATTAATGTTCTCATACGGGGAATTAAAAAGGGGTTCTGTAAATTAGTTATAGAATTAAATGATAATGAATTATAATCTCTCAGTTAAAAGCTCTTTAAGTGAGATTATAATCCAGGAATATCAACAAGTACTGATTATCTGAAGGCACAGCGACCAAACGTGCTAGTGAACAGTGGTGTTGGTAAACTGCAGAGACTTTGATACTGCAGATTAACACTAACTCAACACCAGCTCTCCAGGCCTTCGCTCCACACCACCTTCATGCTCACTGTGGTGTCAGAGGGGGTCTCAGGGAGGGGTCTGAGGGGTACTTGGGTTGATAGAGAGAATGATCAGAGCTGAACCCTGCAGTGTGTGTGCAGTGACTTCATGAGTTCGTGTTCTGATTAACGCAGGTTCTTGGTGATGTGATGTTTCTGCAGGTTGCTCTGTAGAGCGAGGTCGGGGAGCAATTATCACCGGATCTGTGGGAGACACTGTGGAGCTGCCGTGCTCCTGTAAGAATCCAGATCCAGTTGATCCACAGACAGTGCAGTGGGGATACAGGAAACACTACAAAGATAGCGAGTACATAGCTGATCACTCAGTGTTTCCAAAAGACGGCAGTGTGAATCAGCGCTACAAAGACAGAGTTAAGATAACAACCCAGAATCCTCCAGGACAGGTCTCTCTAATCATCTCTCCCCTCACTGAAGAAGATGAAGGAAGATATGTGTGTGGTAACCGTGACTACATCAGAGTCATCATTCTCTATGTGGGAGGTAAGTCTATCAGAGTCCTAACCTGGATTAGTTCTGATGGGGATCAGAAGATACATTAAATATGATCATCATGTTCTTTAGAACCTTTTAATTATGAGAGCGGTATGTTCTAGGTTCATGTTGGGTGGAGGTTGGACAGTAGATGGATGTCCTGTTGATCAGTAGAGCTCCTAAAGTTACAGTCCTCCACAGGGACAGACTGGTCATCAGGAGAACCGGGACAGTTCCCGGTGGTCCACTATGTGTGTGGGGGGCTGATAGAGTGAGAGAGAGATGGGTGGTGGTTATCTGGTTATAGTCGTATATAAGATGAATGGAGAACACCTGGGACTAATGGTGTTGTTAGTGATGAGTGCAGAGCAGTTCTGAAAGAGGGGAGGTGGGGGTCCGGGTGCTGAGTTTGTGTGTGCAGGGGGCAGAAGGGCGAGGGCAGGTAGAACAGGGAGAGAGCTCAGCATCCTAACAGCCTGGTGGATGGAGCTGTCCCTCAGTCTGCTGCTCCTCACTCCTAGACTCCCCCGTCTCCTCCCTAAGGGCAGCAGATTGAAGAAGCTGTGTAGTGGGGGGGTAGGATCTCCTGCTAAGGGCCTTACGCGTGAGGCGGGAGCTGTATGAGTCCTGAAGGGAGGGGAGAGAGGTGCGGATGATCTCCTCAGCTGCTCTCACAGCGCAGGATGCTGTGCAGGCCCCGTACCACACGGTGATACAGCTGGTCAGCATGCTCTCGATGGCCCCTCTGTAGAAGGTGCACATGATGGGGGTGGGGGCTCTAGCTCTTCTTAGCTTGGAGAGACAGTAGAGCCGCTGATGAGCCGTCCTGGCCAGTGATGCTGTGCTGCTGCTCCAGGAGAGGTCCTCTGTGACGTACACACCCAGGACACAGCAGCACCGTTAATGGGTGGAGGAGTGTGCTGGGTGTGAGTTCTCCGTGGTCTTCTCCGCGTTCAGAGGGAGGTGGTTGTGTTTGCACCATGAGGCCAGGCGGTTTCCTGTAGTCCATCGTTGTTGCTGATGAGACCCACTACAGTTGTGTCGTTC
>JAMWET010006359.1:0-16959 GCA_024036415.1 Prochilodus magdalenae | reverse complement strand
TGACTGTGTTATCTGTGAGTAGAGGTTGCTTCAGTGTGGTTAAGACCACTGTAGCATTATGTCTACAGTTATATTTAGGCTATCTAGAACAGCGTACATTTGGGCTGTTAGCTTAGATGCTGTAAAAACAGGTTATGTGTATGACTGTAACAGCTGTGCCATCAACTGTCCATAGTTACAGTGTTGCCATAGGATGGCAAAGGTGTTAGAGTAGTGGAACCTCTGGCAGGTACTGAGGCTTGTAAGTGGCTTCAGGAGTTCTGTGGAGCATTGATTACTTTTGGCTCAGGGATGGAGACTGTACTAGCCACTATATTTTAGGTTAGAGATTGTTTCTCTGGTGTTGAGGACTAGTGGTGACCCCACCTTGGTTTTTACCAAGTAGTTCTTGGTTGGTGGTGTAGACTGCAGTGGCAGTGTCTTCCCATAGCAATGGAATGGCTAGAGTGGGGTCACCTTCAGGCAGTAGTCTGTAGCAACATGCTACAGATTGTGTTCAGAAGTTTTGCAGCAGTGGCCTACTATGAGCAGTGCTTTTTGGCGTGCTCAGAGACTGTAGTGAAAATGTTTTACTGGTTCTATAGACAGAAACTCTCTGAGCCAAGTGGATTACAGACACTGGAGCAGCGCAACTGTGAACAAGGGACAAACGTTCTGTCCAGCTCTGCGAAGGAGTCCTGGAAAAGCAACACCGTGTGCAGGTACACTTGTTTAGTGGCACCTCAGACTGTGAGCAGGGCCACAGGAGACCTGAAGGTAGAAGCTCTACAGAGGCAGCGCTTTCCGGCATGCGCTTGTAGACCTTTTCTTCAGGAGACTGTAGTAGCAGCATCATCATCTGGGAATTACACCTTCAGCTGCCGCTGGAACACTGGATCAGCACAGTCAGGATAAAGCGCCGACACCACCAGTTGAGGGCAGGAGTTCTTACATGCCAGTGCAATCAAGCAGCAGACACGGATGATGGAGATACCTTCACCTATAGCAGAGTTCTATAGTGATGCTGCTTTACGGAAATACAGTGTTACAGTCTATAGGTTTGGTGATGTATACTGGAGCATGTCGCCATCTAGTACATCAGTAACATTGAAATCAATGAAAGTTTCTGCAGGTTCAACTGAAACATTGGACTGGCAGTGGTCTTCAGTCAGGAGCATTTGGTGCTGGAGGGGTAGTGTCTTTAGGTGCATGTGGTCTCTTAGGTGCTTCTGACTGCAGACATGGAAAATGCAGTGGGTTACTTTTCAGCTGTGGGCATGATCTCTGTAGCAGAGGCAACCTCTGATCAGGCTAGAAAGTGGTAATGCAAGCGCATAGAGACTGAAGTGCCAGCGCTTTGGGCGCCACATATTTAATACTGTAGTATACATAAAACATATTAGCAAGGATCCCCCTCACAGCCAAAGATGACTTACAGTCATGGGTGCCACTTTAAGTGCCTCTGTGCAGGCGTTCCAATGCCCTTAGCTGAAGACATCCCCACTACAGCCTTCACACCCATGACCTGAAGGGCCAGTATCTAGAACTCCTGCCCACAGCTGAACCCATCACCACTGCAGTCTCTGTTTCATTTAACCGACCAGGGCCACTGGAGAGGTGGCGCCTTCAGCTGTAGGCATCACCCACGTTAGGCCTGCAGCAGTTCCTGTGGTCACTAAGCCCCTGCTACTGATGCTGTTTCCACTACTCTATGCATGTGCTTGTGTTTGTAGGATATCTGAATTACTCCAACTGAAACATTGGCCAGCCTAATGCACACTGCTCCATGCTAATATATAGGCGTTAGCGTTTCTTTGAATATTAACATATGACATTAATATAGAAGCTCCATCAGAAATGATTCCTCTCACAGCAAAACAGTTCAGGTTATCTTGTAGCTAAGTGCCCCTGCCCACAGCTGCAGGTGGGTGTCCACAGCTCCTGCCTGTATCTGCAGACATCACCACTGCAGTCTGTGTACCCCCGCCAGCACTCTAGACCTCCTGCCCACAGCTGATGTTATCACCGCTACAGTGTCTGTTTCACTGCCACAGTCAGTCACTGGAGATGTGGTACTTTCATCTGTGGGCACACAGCCACAGACCTCTCCAGTTGGTGGCGCTCTTCTAGCGCTCTAGCTAGCAAGTGAAGTTTCCACTACTGTAGGCATGTACTGGTGTTTGAAGGATACCTGAATTAGTCTAAGTTAGACTCGGACTAGCCTAATGTACACTGTTCATCATGCAGAACTATAGACCTATTAATGTACCTGATCAGAAAGGATCCACCTCACAGAGAAAGAGGGCCGTTCTTGCAGTAAGGTGCCTCCACTCATGACTGCAGGCATCAGCAGCTCTGAAGACATCATAATACTCACCATGATAGCTGAAGACATCATCACTACAGACTGTGTACCTGCACCAGCACTGCATAACTCCTGCCCACAGCTGATGGTGTCACCACTACAGTCTCTGTTCCGCTGCCACAACCAGGGTTACTGTAGAGGTGGTATCTTCACCTGTGGGCACTGCCACTATTAGGCCTGCAGCCCCTCCTGCTACCCCTGTGAGCTTCTTATCGCTGAGGCCTCTGTGTCTCCCACAATGCTGCCATCTCTCTGTCCCCTACCTGCGGTGTCAGTCTTTCTTTCCAGCCACTCAAGATGGTTCTGTCCAGTGCCGCTGCTCACAGCCGAAGAGATGATCAGCTGCAGACCATTTGGAGACCTTTAGGAACGACTCCCAGATGGACATCCTACAGCAGCATGTCCAGCACGCTTCGGAATATTTAGAGGGTAAGTAAGACTCAGCTGGGTCCTTTCTAGACCACTAGTGTGTACAAACCACACATGGATGTCATGTGGTCAGACCAAAAGAAATCAATGACAATTAAACCTGTCCTTTAATCTCTACTGACCAGGGTGTTTCCTGTCTGCTGCCTGGTGAGCAGTGGGATAGACGTCAACCACCCCACCTGTGACCCAGGAGGATCAGCAGTTTAGAAGGTGATTGAATGAATCTGAATTGTACTGAAGACTGATAATATGTAAATGACCTCAGATCTCACTGGCATTAAATGTTAGTGGGCGGGGCTAAACTGCCCTATTCTGAATGAACCATCATAGGCATCATATGTGTTAGTAGATCACAGTCCTATTGTATTCGAAGGCTTTCTTCTGCAGGTTACTGTCCATCTATGGATCAACTGAGCTGCATAGATTGTAGAGACTGGTGAACGGTTTGTTGTTGATGAAGTTCGTGTTCAGTACTGAGGTGTTGATTAGCCTTATCTGTGGTGTTAGTATTGTATGTGTAGTGATACACAGCATGCATTAGAACAACCTAGGTGTGGCTAAGTTAGCCTAATGCTAATATATAGGTCCATTGTTAATGTTTCTATAGAAATAAAGAAGCTTTGTAGGAGTTTTAATGAACTCTGATGAGTCAGGATTTCTCCTGCACCTACAGCTACTGTGTACTGAGAGTCTCTTATCTTCCAGCAGGTGCTGCACTACTTCTCCAGCCTCTGTGCCCACCACGCCATCAGACACCAGCAGTCCAGATCTCCTGCTACCAGCTCAAGACATCACCACTATGGGACACCATGAGCACACCTGAATCCACCAGAACTTCACAGGTGGTGTCACCGCTACAGCCTCTTAACATCCATGATCCGAATCACTGGAGTGGTGGATCCTTCGCCTGTGGACATTGCTGTCGTTAATGGATTTGCAGCAGTTCCAGTGGTCTGCGCTTGAGCCGTTCCTAAGATCCAGTATAGCAATCACCTCAAAGATCTCGTCCGCTATACACCGGAACATTCCGAGCTGTGATCCACCTGTAATCATTCCAATAATTGTCGAGGGGTTTCCTGGGAAATGCTCTGAAACATCCTGCGTCAGAACTGTTCACAGTGTTGGGAATTGGAACCAGACGTCCACCTCAAAGCTGCCTTCTAGACCTATATGCCATGAAATGGTTTCGACCACGCTGCCGGACGCCTTGAACATTAATTCTAATTAGTTTAGAGAAATCCGTTCATGGTGGAGAGTTCCCCTTTAAGCTACAGGAACAGGGACTAAGGCTAGAGTTGTTGTACATAACTGTATATAATATTTGATGCTAATTGAGATGTTTTTAGATCTTCAATAATCTGTATGTATCTGTTTAGAGTGGTTATTTACTGTATAATAAATCTGATGTAAATATTGTATATACAAATCACAGTGTGGTGTCTGGACTCTGATGTTCTGATGTTCTTCACAATGCTGCATATACTCACTCACATCACATTCCAGGGTTCAGCATTTAGTTGGTTGGTTTAAAGAAGTCAAACATCTTTAACATCCTGAAACTGGACATTAGTGACCTCATCAGCCAATATGACCTTGGTTAAAAAAGACCACATAGACCTCCATACATCTCAAGCTCAGAAGAGTGATCACACATATATACAGCCTGCATATGTTTATGTGAGATACATTACCATACATTATGGCATTAATAGAGCCTCACAGATGTGCAGGTCACCCAGGCTATGTGCACTACCCCACGCCCACTCCCCAACACACACCATCATGGATGCTGGCTTTGTGCACTGGTATTATGTCTGATGGTCCCTCTACTCCTTAGCTCAGAGAACCCTGCACATTCAGATTTTACATTTTGATTGGTTGGATCATAGAGGGCATGTGATCTCTTCCAGAGCAAGGAAATCTGATCATATGTCTGTCCAGTACTGAATACTGAGTGCAGTGCTGTATGTAGACCTACAGGTAAGGAAAAATGATAAGGTGCCCAATGAGGTGTACCCCTGATGGAGAAGGGGCCCTCCAGGATACAATGTGATGCAGTGTGGATACAATGTGATGCAGTGCTGTGCAGGGGGGCCGTACAAGCAACAGAATGGGGAGAAATTTGTGTTTTTCATGGAGCTGTGATTATACCTCCCATCATCAAATGAACAGCTGCACCCAGAAGGAGGTGTGGGAGTGCAGTGCTGTTGGGAAGGAAGATAAAGGTTACCAGGAACAATAAATGATGATACATTTAGTGGAACTTAACTAAACTTGGAGTCTAGATTAGCACTGTATCTCTTTAAACTCCAGCTTAGCATGTCCCTGTGCAGAGGTTAAGTTCTTTAGAACAAACTGAGGAGATCCACTACGCTGTTGTTTGTACCACAACAGATACGGTGATTGATCAGCAGTGTTGTACTTGCAGTTTAGAACTGCTGCGCCTCCTTCAGCGGCCCTCAGTAATAATAGGCACCATAAGCTTTACTGTGTGAGCTGTATGGTCAGCAACTGCTCCAGTAAGAGCTACAACCAGGTGTGTTGCCAGTTTATTAGGGACACTTATCATGACCATCCAGCTTTTGTATCAGGTACACCAACCACAGAGGATCGGCTTTTAGGATCATTAGGATCTATTGGATTAGTGTGAGCTTACCTCCAGAAGTTTGTGTGCTAATGATCGAACGTTGTGATGTCAGGGTCTGGTTCTAGGAGTATTTAGTGTTGGGTACATGATCATTTAGCATGGAGAAAGGAGATTTGATCTTGCCATAAATGCACCTGCATATTTAAAGCATTTAGTCTAAAACAGATTTAACTAAATTCACATGAATATTAACCCAGCTAATAACACATACCGGTGTCATGATGATAAAGAGAGTGAGAGAGCAGAGCGACATCGGGGTGAGCATTCAGGCTGTGCTGTAGTGAGTGCGGGAAAGTGTGCAGTAATTTGCACCTGTTCCAGTGCATTATAAAACCGTACCAAGGATAATCAAAATTGGACATTCGACAACTGATGAGAGACACCTGGGAAGGGGCGGAGCTAGAAATGAGACCAGACTAGAGGGCGGAGACGGGAGGAGCACAGGACCAAAATAAACAGAAGCACATGGACATGGCAGGGTGTGACAGAACAAAGCATTTCTGATTGTAAACTTTTGAAATGAAGGTGTTTATGCTTCTGATCTTTTAAAACTGATACTGGGCACATACTGAATGAACACACTGCAGCTAAATGCCAGTGACATGATATCCTAAGTACAGGTGGGATTTTTTGGATATCCTTCCATTAAAATGATGCTGGATATTAAACATTAGCACTAATAAACACCACACAAAACAGGCAGGTAAGGATCACAAGCACTACAGATACTTCCAGTCTAAGATACATGCTTATATTTCAGATGCGTTTTAAACTCACATCGTGTAACAACACTGATAACTTCCTCTTGTATTTAGGCTTGCTTATAACTAGTTTATAATAACTAGTTTAATAATAACCATATAGTATTTACCAAACAAAACAAAACTGCCTGTTTAATAACTGTACATGTACTGGATAAAACTGTTTATCTGATAATCAATGCAAATAAAATATTATGTAAAATACATTTTGCATTGGAATTGTTTAACTAAAACCTTAAAATATGAAATACTAAATATATGATAACATTATTTTATTGTTTGTTTAATATGGACCTTGTTTATTTTTATTGAACAAAACCAGCATTTCAAAAGGGATAAACTGTTTATTTTAGTATTTATTTATTATTCTGAATGTTTATTTTTAAATATGTGATTAAACTGTATTTTTAAGTTATTACATTTAATAAATAACGTAAATAAATAAACCAGAATGATAATAATATGCTGTATTTATGGTACAGACTCAGTTGTATCTAAAAATGAATAAAAGCCTAAAATATAAAATACACAATTTATTTAAAAAATGTCAGGACAAAAGACTCCAGGTGACGCTTGCAGAGTTAAAAGTCAAGGCAGAATGTTTATTGTACTAGGGAGTGAACAAACTAAGCAGCAATGAAGAGTCAGCGACAGGGGTAGGGCTAGACACGTAGTCGGGACAGGCAAAGTCGAAACCAAAAAGAGGCAGTCAGCGGAGGCAACCAAGTTAGGAGGATAAGACAAAAGTGTAGTCGAAAACAGAAACTAGATCAAGAACCAGAAAAGAGATTTACAGAAAGATCGCTCAGAATTGATCATTATGTTGACAAAGCTTCGCAAAAGCGGAAGCGGCGTGGAGAGGTAAAAAGAGAAGGCGTTAATAAAGTTCAGCTGTTGCTAAAACTCCGCTGATGGAGAGCGGAGCGGATTGGACGCGGGCGTGGCGTCATTAAGCGTTGCCCTCTGGGAAGTTGAGTCCGGAGAAACACCGGAGCAGGAAAAACCCGGAAGCGTGACAAAAAAATTCTCATTTATTTATTGTGTGCATTGGAATGTCTAAAATGTATTAAATTACAGGATTATATTTTATTAATGGTCAGAATGTGTTTTTTATTGATGGAATTTGCATTAGAATTAAAACTGTATATGGAAAGGAATAAAAAACTAAACTATTTTAAAATCTGACAGTCTTCCCATTTTTTCATTGTTTTATTTATTGTACATTATTTGTATTTAAAAGTGCAATTAAAATAACATTAAAAATGAAATGATTTTGGTTATGTTGTTTGTATAGTACAGATTGTTTGTTTATTGTTATTGGAATACACTTTGCAACAAAACTAAATAAAAACTTGAAATGTAAAACAAATGAACTATTTTATTATTTAATTACTTGAAATAAAATAAAAACTGAAATAAAACTTTTAAATAAAGTTAATAATAGCAGAGTTTTTTATATTTATTGATCTATCATATGGGTTGTGCATAATTACTTTCACTTAATTTATTTAAAAACTATATAAAGTATACGATTGGTAAAACTTCTAAATTATAACGATTATAGTATGATTTATTTATTGAACACTTGAACTTTATTTATCAATTTATTAAAAAATATTTTTTATTATTATTTTATTGTAATAACTGTATTAATGTATTTATTGTTGTTTGGAATAAAACTATATTTAAAGTGATATACGGTTTAAGATTTGTTAAACTAATAAATTGTTTTAAAATTTTTGGGAATAAAGTTTAGAATCATCTAAAATAAACTGAAAATAATATATATAAAATATATCGTAATAAACAAGTAATAAATGAATATATGATTGCGGTTATGCTGGAGTTTGTTTACTGTACAGGTTGTTTATTGTTACGTCATTGCGAGCCTGACCGTCTCCATAGCGACGTTCCAGCGTTCAGACCGCCTAACAGCGACCAAAACAAAGACACGAAAAACCTCTGAAAGTTTCTCAGCAGCAAAACTTCACCTCCTTTACCTCCTTCACCTCCTTCAACCTCCACACAGCAGCTACATAAGGGTTTGTACCACAATCCTACACTCCTCCAGCTCCTCTCTGTTACTGTATTCACCCACAAAATACATCTTTATTATCATCGAACTCACTTCCGGTCAGATCGGAGAGGAGAGTAAACCCACCGGAAGTTCACCTCCTGCCGTTCAGCTCCAGAAACGGCTCATGTGCAGTTAGTTCACCGGTCCTGCACGTGATGGAGCCGCCATATAATGATTATTGGTGTGCTGGGTTCTCACTGCTTCAGACAGGGAAGAGAACCTCCGCTCACTCGTTAATGTGGTGTGCTAGGTCAGACACTAGAGGGCGCTCCGGAGACAGTCCAAAACGAACGGGTTCATACGGAGCTGGTTAATCATTTTAAAGAGACCATATCATGGAAAACCAGATTCCCATTACTCGTCATTCACCTCATCAGCAAAGATGGAGGTAATGGGACCTTTAATACTGACCAATGCAAAGCTCTTCACTGAGGTGATCAGCCAATCAGCACATTTAGTAATGCTAGATTAACCTTTTAAAACACACACGAACACAACAGCTCCATAGGAACACCATCATTCTGGACTCAGGAGCACCCATTAGTGTCTGACCTACTCAGGAGACGTTCCTGACCTTGAGATTTCCTGAGTGGAATTCTCTCCTATCTCAATCCAGGCTTAAAGTCACTGATGTGGGCACATAGCAAGAAACACCCTGTAAACCCATATACTATCAAGGGTCTCTTAAAGGGTCTCTTTGGGTTTTGCCAGTAGTGCTAATTTTACCTAAGCTATCTAACAAGCTAACTTTAAAACCCATGTAACGTTAGCAAGGACGGGCCTTATCTCTTTACTTGAGTGACCCAGCAGCCATTATTGCAGACGTTCAATAGTGAAGACATCAGACTATATAAGAGCAATCATAGAATTACACAGTCCACCTTAAAACCCTCCAAAATGGAACTTTACAGGAGGATGAATCAGAGCAATTCTATTGGTCTGTTTATCATGAATATTTATTAAACTGAAAGGAGAACTAGAGCTTTTACACTGTGCGGAAAAGGAGATCAAAGCTTTTACATCAGTAAATACATATTAGAGGTGGAGATATGGAGAAATATGATACTATGGTACATCAAGTGTATATGGAGTATATCAGGATATGGACAGTTTCAGACTGTCATCAGTTGGAGCTGTTGAGTGTAAGACTGTAGAGTCTTTAAGATCACCAACTACATCTATTTAGATTAAGGTGTAGATGTTTGACTGGTACTGTGTGTCACGATAGGCTTTTTTGAGTGTGGTGTGTATATGGTCAGTACCTAAACTCACTAACTCCTTACACGTGTTACACAGTGAGCAGAACTAGGTCTCTTTTAAATCAGTCCGTGTTGTGTATCTCACAGTGCAGGTTCTGTTTGGTCTGTGTCCCGACTTATCAAATCTCAGAAAAGCTGAATGTTGTGATTGATATCGTGTATCGTGGAAATGTCCGGCAGTATCATATATGACATCTTTGCCACATCACTAACCCCAACACCTCCACAGTCCTGCTAATTTTACTGCACGGTTTCTATTTATTTACTGAGTAAACACTACATGTACCAGAACTTCAGCACTCACCACATGACCTTTCTACCTTCCTGTATGTGATTTCCAGTAATGGTGCATTACGGTGTGCAGACGTGTGTTCAGTAGAGAAGGTGTTGACTTATTTACACTTACACCCATCAGGCATTATATTAACACCACCTCCTTGTATCTGCACTCACTGTCCATCTTATCAGCTTCACTGACCATATAGGAGCACCACCATCCACATAACACTGGTTCTGTGGTGGTCCTGTGGGGGTCCTGACCATTGAAGAACAGGGTAACTAAGTACAGAGAAACAGATGGACTACAGTCTGTAAGTGTAGAAATACAGAGTGCTCCTATATGGTCAGTGGAGCTGATAAGATGGACAGTGAGTGTAGATACAGGGAGGTGGTGTTAATGTGATGGATGATGGGTGTATTTATACTATAATGAACTGAGTTATATGAACTGGTTATGGGGAAGTCTCAGGTTGGTTAACCGGTTTGCTGTTTGGTGTTTAGGTTTAACATGTATATGTGTTTTTCCCTCCTCAGATTCTATTTTCACTTAACTCCATTTACTAACACTTCTACTCTTCTAAACACCCTCCACACACGGGCACTCTCCACACACTAACACCCTCCACACACCAACACTCTCCACACACAAGCACACTCCACACACCAGCACTCTCCACATACTAACACCCTCCACACACCAGCACTTTCCACACACTAACACTCTCCACACACCAACACTCTCCACACACAAGCACACTCCACACACCAACACCCCGCACACGCCACACACCAACACACTCCACCTAAGTGGACAGGACTCCACGCACCAACACACTTTAATCAACTGGACAGCAGGATGGACCACGTCATCTCATCACCTGCTCACATGGACGTCAGGACAAGAGGCAAGAGACGACGTGTCACCTTGCTCTCCCCTGAGGCTCTTTCCACCAAGAAGAGGAAGACCACCGACCGTGCTTCTAGGAAGAAGCTGAAAGGAGTCACTGGGCGCACCATCACCACCACCCAACACCTGAAGAAACCCCATCCTGGGGAAGGCCCTTCTTCCGGAGCTCAAGAACCAACTGTCAGCTTCACACCTCTGGACCCACGTGCCGATGTGACCTCAGAGCTGGCTACCACCACGCACGAGATGGTGCTGAAGCGTGCCTCCACCAAGAGGCTCCTCAGGCTGCTGGGTGAGTTCTTGTGCCGCCGTTGCCACCTGCTGAAGGACCTCACTCCGGCTCACCCTCTGAGGTGGATCCACGTTGTTGATGACTTCCTTCTGTTCACTGGATACCAGCGTGATCTCTTCATCACCCCGGGCAGCGTGGTCTTCCTGTACATGCTGTGCCGTGACATTGTCTCGCCTGAGATGTCCAGCATGAAGGAACTGCAGGTTCTGGTGCTCAACTGCCTTTATGTGGCATACGCCTACATTGGGCATGAGCTCAGCTACCCAGCCATGGCCTTCATAGCGGAGAAGAAAAGAGATGCCTTCTGGAGGAGGACTTGGGCTATCACCTGGCACATGAGTGGCAAGATGCTGAAGATCAACAATGACCCGGAGTTCTTCAAAGATGTCTTCACTGACCTGAAGAATGCGGCAGATCATTAGAAGATCAAGCAGGACCAACAGGACCACCTTTCATGTCACATCTTTCTGTGAGGGAGCTTTTAGAAGCGGACGTCTGGTTCCATTCACCACCACTGGGAACAATTCTGACTAGAGTGGAGCGTTTCATATGGAACCACTCTCAATGTTGTTTTTCCATCTTCACCATTTAGTTCTTCTGGAATTCTGGTACATCGGTGGTCTTTCCCTTTAACTTAAGTCTGTGAGAGTTGTTGATGGGTATGTAGTCTTGATGTTGGCTTGTCTTGCTGTATAATGTAGATCTGGCTGATATGCCATACCGATAACCGAAGACACATTTATGGGCACCGTTAGCGTTCATGCTACTCTGGCTGTAATATTTAGACAGTGTATTCTTTACTGTGTTAATCGTTAGCTCTTGTCTTTGTGTTGTTGATGAGAGGAGATGGTGGTCATCAGTCAGACACATCAGTTATAGTAACTCTTAAATGCGGCCTTCACTGCATCAGAGGATCGGGGCATTGGAGTTGTGGAGCCTTTAGGCACAGGAAAGGAGACGGCAGTGTCTTCCAGTGTTGGGAGTTGCTGAAAGGCCCAGCAACAGGAGATCCAAAGTAAAGGAAATGGTAGTAGCCACAGCTTCAACACTGGACAAGCTTGGACCATAGATGTGATGGATTTAGCTATTGTCAGGACCCGTGGAGTGACAGCACCAAAAGGGCACAGGAATACTAGCTGCAGTAACTTCAGCCACAGCTGAGAAGCCATGGACAGCTGGGGGCAAATCATACCTTCAGGTGTTGGTCTTCAGGTGGTGATGGTCTTGGAGGCCTCAGAAGGGACAGCAGCCTGTGGAGTGGAGACCCCAGGAGCGACTACAGGACATGCATTGTTGCAGACTTCTAGAGCGGCAGATCCTCATGACGGGGGAATCAGCAGCAGTGGATAGGAGTTCTGGAGTGTTGGTGGTTTTGACCATGGGCACAGTCATAATGTGGTGACTGAAGCAGTGAAGCTTTCAACCTGGCGCAGTGTTGTCTTCATCATGAGGCATGAAGAATGGTGTGGCAGTGTTATCAGCCAGAGCTGACTGTTTTATCTGTGAGTAGAGGTGCTTCAGGTGTGGTTACAGACACTGTAGCATTTATCTACAGTTATGTGTAGGATATCTAGAACAGCAGTACCTTGAGTAACTGAGGCTGTAGTGGCTTCAGGAGTTCTGTGGAGCATTGGTTCCTTTTGGCGCAAGGATAGAGACTGTAGTAGCACTATTTTAGGTTGGAGATTGTTTCTCTGAAGTTGAGACTAGTGGTGACCCCACCTTGGTTTTAGTAAGTAGTTCTTGGTTGGTGGTGGAGACTGCAGTGGCAGTGTCTTCCATAGCAAAGGAATGCTAGAGTGGGGTCACCTTCAGGCAGTAGTCTGTAGCAACAATGCTACGGATTGTGTTTAGAAGTTTTGGAGCAGTGGCTTTTTGGCGTGCTCAGAAACTGTAGGGAAAATGTTTACTGGTATAGACAGAGACTCTCTGGGCCATGTGGAGGCACCAGGAGTGACTGCAGGCTGGACAGCAGTAATGCATTTGAGATCGATGCTCAGAGTACAGACACTGGAGCAGTGCAAATGCGAGCAGGGATAACTTCTGTGAGCTCTGTGAGGGAGTCCTGGAGAAGAAACACCAATGGCCGTGTGCAGGTACACTTGTTTAGTGGCACCTCTGACTGTGAGCAGGGCCACTGGAGACCTGAAGGTAGGAGCTCTACAGAGGCTGCGCTTTCCGGCATGCGCTTGTAGGCCTTTTCTTCAGGAGACTGGAGTAGCAGCATCATCATCTGGGAATTACACCTTCAGCTGCCGCTGGAACACTGGATCAGCACAGTCAGGCTAAAGCGATGACACCAGCTGAGGGCAGGAATTCTTAAATGCCAGCACCATCAAGCACAGACACAGATCATGGAGATACCTTCAGCTATAAGCATAAGAGTGTGTATAAGAGTTCTATAGTGATGCTGCTTTAGGGAATACTCTCACTCTAAGTGCTTGTAATACCAGTGCTACAGACCCAATGAGAGGGGACGGATTTCATGGAGGTTTTTTACTGATAGCAGGGTCAGTGTTACGTCTATAGGTTTGGTGATGTATACTGGAGGCATCTCGCCATCTAGTACTCAGGTAACATTGAATCAATGAGTTCTGCAGGTTGACTGAAAACATTGGACTGGCAGTGTCTTCAGTCAGGAGCATTGGTGCTGGAGGGGTAGTGTCTTTTAGATGCATGTGGTCTTTTAGGTGCTTCTGATGCAGACATGGAAAATGTAGTGGGGATACTTTCAACTGTAGGCATGATCTCTGTAGCAGAGGCACCTCTGATCAGGCTGGATAGTGGTAATGCAGAGCGCATAGAGACTGAAGTGCCAGCGCTTTGGGCCACATATTAAATACTGTAGTATTACATAAATACATATTAGCAAGGATCCCCCTCACAGCCAAAGATGACTTACAGTCATGGTGCCACTTTCAGCCTAATACACACTGCTCCATGCTAATATATAGGCGTTAGCGTTTCCTTGAATATTAACATATATATATATATATATATATATATATATATATATATATATATATATATATATATATATATATATATATAATATAGAAGCTCCATCAGAAATGATTCCCCTCACAGCAATCAGTTCAGGTTATCTTGTAGCTAAATGCCCCTGCCCACAGCTGCAGGTGGATGTCAACAGCTTCTGCCTGTATCTGCAGACATCACCACTGCAGTCTGTGTACCCCCGCCAGCACTCTAGACCTCCTGCCCACAGCTGACATTATCACCGCCACAGTGTCTGTTTCACTGCCACAGTCAGTCACTGGAGATGTGGTACTTTCATCTGTGGGCACACAGCCACAGACCCTGCCTCTCCAGTTGGTGGCGCTCTTCTAGTGCTCTAGCTAGCAAGTGAAGTTTCCACCACTGTAGGCATGTACTGGTGTTTGAAGGATACCTGAATTAGTCTAAGTTAGACTCGGACTAGCCTACTGTACACTGTTCATCATGCAGATCTATAGACCTGTTAATGTACCTGATCAGAAAGGATCCACCTCACAGAGAAAGAGGGCCTCTACTCATGACTCTAGGCATCAGCAGCTCTGAAGACATCACAATACTCACCATGATAGCTGAAGACATCATCACTACAGACTGTGTACCTGCACCAGCACTGCAGAACTCCTGCCCACAGCTGATGGTGTCACCACTATAGTCTCTGTTCCGCTGCCACAACCAGGGTTACTGCAGAGGTGGTACCTTCACCTGTGGGCACCGCCACTGTTAGACTTGGAGCCCCTCCTGCTGCCCCTGGTGACCTTCTCATTGGTGAGGTCTCTGTGTCTCCCACAATGCTGCCGTCTCTCTGTCCCCTACCTGCGGTGTCAGTCTTTCTTTCCAGCCACTCAAGATGATTCTGTCCAGTGCCCCTTCCTCACAGGCAAAGAGATGACCAGCTGCAGACCATCTGGACATCTTTAGGAGCTACTCCCAGATGAACATCCTACAGCAGCATGTCCAGCACCCTTGGGAATATTTAGAGGGTAAGTAAGATTCGGAAGTGTCCTTTCTAGACCACTAGTGTGTAGAAACCACACATGGATGTCATGTGGTCAGACCAAAAGAAATCAATGAAAATTAAACCTGTCCTTTAATCTCTACTGACCAGGGTGTTTCCTGTCTGCTGCCCAGTGAGCGGTGCGATAGACTCCGTCACCCACCCCACCTGTGACCCAGGAGGATTAGCAGTTTAGAAGGTGATTGAATGAATCTGAGTTGTACTGAAGACTGATAATATGTAAATAACCTCAGTTCTCACTGGCATTAAATGTTAGTGGGCGGGGCTAAACTGCCCTATTCTGAATGAACCATCAGAGGCATCATATGTGTTAGTAGATCACAGCCCTATTGTATTAGAAGGCTTTCTTCTGCAGGTTACTGTCCATCTATGGATCAACTGAGCTGCATAGATTGTAGAGACTGGTGAACGGTTTGTTGTGAAGGATGAAGTTAGTGTTCAGTACTGAGGTGTTGATTAGCCTTATCTGTGGTGTTAGTATTGTATGTGTAGTGATACACAGCATGCATTAGAACAGCCTAGGTGTGACTAGTTAGCCTAATGCTAATATATAGGTCCATTGTTAATGTTTCTATAGAAATAAAGAAGCTTTGAGTTTTAATGAACTCTGATTAGTCAGGATTTCTCCTGCACCTACAGCTACTGTGTACTGAGAGTCTCTCATCTTCCAGCAGGTGCTGCACTACTTCTCCAGCCTCTGTGCCCACCACACCATCAGACACCACCAGTCCAGATCTCCTGCTACCAGATGAAGACATTACCACTATGGGACACCATGAGCACACCTGAAGCTACCAGCACTCCACAGGTGGCGTCACCGTTACAGCCTCTGCTTAACGTCCATGATCCGAATCACTGGAGAGGAGGATCCTTCACCTGTGGACATTGCTGTTGTCGTTGAATTTGCAGCAGTTCCCGTGGTCTGCATTTGAGCCGTTCCTGAGGCCAAGATCCAGTAAAGTCATCTCCTCAATGCCCACTGTCGTCTACTATACACCGGAACATTCCGAGCTGTGATCCATCTGTAGAGTCCTAAAGAGGAATTCCAATCATTTCTCTGCATAATTAAAGATAAACCGTCGTTCCGAGGGGGTTGCTGGAAAATGCTCCGAAACATCCTGCATCAGAACTGTTCACAGGGTTGGGTAATGGAACCAGACGTCCACCTCTAAAAGCTGCCTTACTGAACTGTATTCCATGAAATGGTTATGAACATGCTGCCAGATGTCTGGAACTTTGATTCCCATTACTTTAGAGACTGTGTTTTTAAAATCCGTTCATGGAGGAGGGACAAACAATCTGCAGAGTTTCCCTTTAAGCTGCAGGAATGGGAACTAAGGCTAGATTTGTTGTACATAACTGTATATAATATCTGATGCTGATTGTGATGATGTGAGATGTTTTCAGATCTTCAATAATCTGTATGTATCTGTTTAGAGTGGTTATTTACTGTATAATAAATCTGATGTAAATATTGTATATACAAATCACAGTGTGGTGTTTGATGTTCTTCACAATGCTGAACAAACTCACTCACATCCGGAGGACTGAGGCTGGGTACTGTTGACTGGCTTCTAATTGGACTGAACTCCACCTTAAAACCATGTACAGCAGCACTCAGGAAGTCTTCCCAGTGCACCGTGTGTGTGAATACAGTACAAGATGGATTCCAGAACAGTTCGTTTCTCTACTCTATAGACTGACCTCCAACATTAGAGTTACTGAGTCAGAGTCTACGTTTCCCACAATGCCTTTCACACTAAAGCCTGTTCAACTGTTACTGAATAGTGAACAAATCTGCTGCATCAGCACATCGACTTCCTCATTTCAGGGTTCAGCATTTAGTGGGTCGGTTTAAAGAGTTCAAACATCTTTAACATCCTGAAACTGGACATTAGTGACCTCATCAGTCAACAAGACCACAAGACCATGTT
>JAMWET010006358.1:95000-122500 GCA_024036415.1 Prochilodus magdalenae | reverse complement strand
TGTAGTCTGGGTACACTGTAGTCTGACTTTAACAGAATTTAATTTAAATGACAAAATTAAATAAAAAAGCATCAATTTGAAATGTGAACTTTACTGAAACCCAACAAATGAGTAAGTCGTCTACTCTGGTTTAAACTTTGAATGAATAAATTAGATGTTTGGAAGGATTTATAAAATTAGTAATGCCCTAGTGCTGGGTCAAAAGGACCAAAGTGGAAACACAGACACTTGGCACTTACCAGCGTTCTCAAAACTGTCACAGCACAACAAATCATCAGTAATGTAATTGGTCCAGCAAGAGTCAGTATCCACTCTTCACCATTTTCTGATTATAGTTTAGCAGTGGTGGGTTTGCGAAACCAAGCCCTGTCTGGTGACACACTGGCCACTGTGTATTCGGCCGGCATGGGAGCTGTTGTGAGTAATTAGCCTCTGTCTGTCTTTGAGCAGACCCAGCATAAATCAAAAGTGCTCTTGCCAGGCCTTGTTAGAGGACTTTGACTGACACTGGGAGCGGAGCAGTCACGGCACGTGGCCAGAAGCTTAAGGAGGAACACACCCAATGCTGATGTTTTCACAGCTCACTTCAGAGAAGCGGAGGAGTCTAAATGGTCTTTTTGGCAAACAGAGCGCTCGATCCAAAGCCTTGACCTTGTTTACAAGTCTAATCTTCACCCAACTGCTGACCAAAAGCTTCATTAGAGCTTAGCATGAACTGGCATAGTGTTACTATAGCAAGATAGAACATGTGTGGAAAAAAAAAGAGGCAGTGTGGATTTCTGAAATGTAACTAAATGTGGGTGAGGTGACCTTATTCAGGTTGGGAAAAATGATGAAAGGAGATGAGTCAATCCCTTGGAATATGAAACGACAAACAATAACAGTTCTCACACTTGAGATTATTCTTATTGCTATTTCAATGGCTATTTTCAATGGCTGGTAGCATTGAGCTGTCTACTGCCATCGCTGTGCACTTGATGCCTCTAAATCGGCACCGTGTCCAAACTTGACATTCAACCAATGTTTCTGTGGCAACCAGAAGAGAGCATGAGTCATGTGGAGAATGAGGTGGCCCACTAAACTGAAGACCAGAGTATGAAAAGCTCAACCTCTCATGGGCTGGATAATACCCAATCAGATAAAACTAACTAACTACTATCATGGCAGTGAATCTGCAATATCATGTTAGAAACAGACTCCGTGACTATAAATGACTTGTCACTAGGAATGTTTGGGAACTTCTACTTTACATTCCAAATATTCTGGGTTTTTTTTTTTTTTAAACTTCAACAACAATTGAAGAATCCAATACACAACTTTCAGTCAAGGTTCTCCTAATGAAACATGTATGAGTGAAGCTGAGTGAACCTGACTTCCATAGCTCATAACAAAATCATGGGAACTAAAAATCTTTTTGTCAAGTTTGAAAATATAAGAAGTTTCTGTGAACGTGAGATACACAGAATTGCATATGTGGAATATGCATATGTGGGTTAAACTGACCTAAAACCTCCATCCGACTAAAGGAGCTAGTTGTAGCCTAGCCTCCCGTCTGATGCAGCTGCTTCTAAGTTACTCCGGACAGTAGTGGTGAGATCTGCGGTTGCTTGGGCCAATAAACACCACTTCTACCCCCCATAGAGTGTGTCCTGGGAGTGTATCTTTAGAGAGTCCCGGGACCAGTGCCTTTTCCCGGGTCTGGCTCCTGCACCGCACCTTTTCACCCTTACAATAAGATTATTAATGAGTTCTATCCAGGGCTCAAACTGTTTCTGGTGTCGTATCCGTTTCACTCACTCCACTTAAAATTCAAGTTCCCTTCCTCAACTCAGGACCCTGGACATGCCAAAACTACATTTTACATTTAGCTGACGCTCTTATCCAGAGCGACTTACAAGGTTATTCATATTACAGGTGGGCCAGTGCAGTGTTAGGAGTCTTGCCTAAGGAGTCCTATTGGTGTAGCTCAGCATATGCTACCTAAATTGGGATTCAAACCCCTGCCTCCCACATGGGGTGGTAGCACCCTGGTGGGTAGAGGTGTTAACCACTGAGCCACACCAACCACTAACTGTAACCAACACTGGGTTACTGTATCAGCAATCGAACAGCACAGATAAGTATTCATCAGCACGTCTGTTCACTGTCTGCTCAAATTAAAAATAACACATTTTTAAAAATCCCAATGATGCTGTGTTTATTTCATGTTTGTCACCCAAATTAAATAAATCAATAAGCACCACTGCTTTCTGATTAAGGTTAGCTGTGTTTTCAATAAGCCTTGCTTTTACTGAGCAACACAGATCAACATCTTAGTCTATATGTCTACTCAGAATAGCCTATTACATTTACGGCATTTAGCTGACGCTCTTATCCAGAGCGACTAATAAGGTTAATCATATTACAGGTGGGCCAATGTAGTGTTAGGAGTCTTGCCCAAGGACTCTTATTGGTGTAGCACAGCATAGTCACCCAGACTGGGATTCGAACCCCAGTCTCCCACATGCGGTGGTGGCTCCCTGGCGGGTAGTGGTGTTATCCGCAGAGCTACACCAACCACTATTACATTACATACAGTACAGATATTCATGTAGCTTTTTAGCACTTTTTATTATTATTGTTGTTGTTGTTGTTGTTTCCTTTAGAGTAATACTTTTACGAGTAAGCAGAGTAAGACTTGTTAACAGTGTGCGTTCTTGTTACATGTCATATGTATGTACTCTCACCAAGACAAGTTTCTTGTATTGTTGTGACGTTCTTGCTGAAATAAAGATTCTGATTATGATATTATATAAGCAGTGACTACACAATTCAAATCTTGGCTTGTTTACATCTGTACACAGTATACATATCGTCACTGTCCAAAGAAAAACAAGTATCTCCAAAATTTCAACTTACAGGAGACGCCAAAAACCAAATTCAATTTTAATGTAAGTCAATGGAACCAGACGTCCTTCAGAGCACTTCTGGGCCATTTCAGTTGATCCGTTCAACATGCAAATCTCACAAAGTGTAAACGGCAGCGGCTGTTTTCAAATGATGCATAAAAGCCAACATGGACAAAAATGGAGATACATGTTTTTCATTGGACGTGTGGCGATATACAAAAGATATAGCATCATATAGATAATTCATTATTATAATTATATTACTATTACTGTATATAATAAATTTAGTAATATGATAAAATATGGTGTCTTGTGGAAATCAGCAAAATCTTCACTTTAGAACTTTAGAATACATATAGTAATTGGAATATTGGAATTATTGGCATCTTCCCTACTTCAAGAGCTGTTACTACCAGAATGAATGGAATTAGATGCTTTGCCCTGAATCTTTAACGGCTTTAACTTGGCCATTGAACTTGACCAAAATCAATAGGTTTCCCTTCTAGAAGAATAAAGGGACGGATGAGTAAATGAGAGCTGAATAGAGAAATGAATATGAATTTTTTACCATGGTTTTTGATGGCTATAGAGAACGGAGAATTCAGTCGGGTTTCGATGGCTGAACAGAGGGATGGAAAAGGCTAGCTTGGCTAGATGAGCACCATTATACTGAAGGTGAGCTCTGAGCAGCAATGGCGCAGGGACATCCTGAGCGGTCCTGTGCTGCTTCCTGCCTGCTGTTTTATGACAGCAGAAACATCACATTGTTGCCATAGTAAATAAAACATGACAGTTCAGTGATTTGGTTTCATATTTTGATTGTGTCTTCAGAATAAAACTGTATTTTCCTGGATAACAATGGGCTCAGAGCAGGGATGCAGCAAGTATCCAGATTTCAGGGCTGCCAGCGCTGTTAATGTTGTATTGTAGAGCCATCTGTTGTGGTTATTAATTCGATTGATAGTTTCAGGCACATACGTCACGGCCCAGTTCACAGTTCTTCACCTATAGCAGTGGATCAAAGGCTGGTCAGATAGCATGAGAGGGCTCACTACTGAAGTCTGCTTTTTCCTGGACCTGGAACATTTACTTACTCAGTGCAAGTACGTGAATGCACTTGATGACACTTGACCGCTGCATCGCAAACTCAAACTCACCATGCGTTCTTATGTTACCGTGGTGCTTGAATCACTGAGTAATCATATGGGAACACTGACCATCTTTGAACAGGATCTATTGTTATTCCAGCAACCACAACAGAGAAACATGTGGACAGCAGAGGAGTGTGAGCTGCTTTACTCGTTCTATTGGAATGAAGAGGTGATGATATATCGTATCTGTGTTTATGTGAGCAAACATTTTTTGCAAGAGCCTCGTCCTCTTTCGGCTGCTCTGAAAGCTGACCAGGAGGAAGGAGCTTCGGTTTGCAACACGTCTCTGCCCCTCTAGGGAATATATTACACTCGCCATAGATCGTAATGTACAATAGCACTACAAAAGGAAACGGCAAGAGCTGAATTAGACTCTTTGGGTCATTTATAAACAATGTCAGGTAATATATAATGCGAGCAAAACATTAAACAGATACATTTACTTCACCTTGAGTCCTCTTAGAGTCTCCCAGTGTCAAGTTGGTGTAGTACAATCCCACTGAGTAGTCAGAAGCGTCTTACCTGGACATCAGTTTCTACTGCTATGTTTTGATTTGGTATGGGCTGGACAAGTTTCTGGATGTAGGCCACATCAAAGTTCAACCACTTCTGCACGGCCAGGGCCAGATTTGGTGGATGCCTTCCCTGGCACAATTCCGAGGAGTATTCCCTGTAGACTGGGATTTTAGCCACCGCTGGTAGACTTGTACGCCCATATGCTTCCATCCACCTGCAGATTCAGCTACTTCCTTCACACTATGGTCTTTGGCCATGCCCAAATGCAGTCACTCCTTTCAGCCAATCATTAACATCTCCTCTGAACTAACGGGTATAAATGAAAAGCAATAACAATGTTAAAGAGCTGCTGTGCTGCTGGTGTGCACCGGGATTCATAGATTGAGAGGAGGTGGTGCAGTGAATGTCTTGATTGAGGTGTGGTAAAAAGCTATTCATTTATACCCGTTAGTTCAGAGTAGAAACACACTGCAACTTTTGTTAGGAAGGGGCATGACGATTAGAGCTCATGATGAACATCATATTGCCAATCTAAACTATAGAGACTGGAAAGGTGGGCCCTGCTGCAGCACCATGACTTTCCCTTGGCTGTAGGGAATGGGTTGTAGCCTGAACCTGAGGTGCGTTCAGCAGACCCTTCACTTTATCAACACACTTTAGAACAGAGTAAACTTCTAAATAGGGGTTTCCCATAAAGTAGGCACCAGTGTTTTTAAAATCTGAACTCTCCCGTCCTAACCTTCACTCCCAGAATCTGGTTCCATTGGTCATCCCTTGCTATAGCACTCAGAATGTTATTTGCATTATGCCGTTGCATTAAATGCGCCATGACACATTTTAGAATGCAACACTGCATGAAACTCTGTTCGCATACTTGCATGAAGTATGGCCTTAGAGTTAGCTGCTTGTATAAAGTAGCAATGAGCTGAGTGGGAAGTCCTGGGGTTTTTGGCCCAAGTAGATGCCAGTTTCTGTTTTCGAGACTTATTGACCAGAACCAGGTGAGATGAAGCAGATTGAAATGATTAATAACTAGCTGCAAGCTGAAATTATAGAGAAGACTATGCATTCATGTGGTTTCTCAATCAACCAAATACAGAGACCTATACAAAGAATACAGAGCTTTGATTGAGTGGAAGTTCTGTTGATCAGCACTCGAATGAGACATGCCATTCAGCTCACTGTTCACCCAGTAGCCTGATGCTATTGTACTTAAGCAATCTGATAAAGCCTGGGAGGGTTAACCATAAATGTGGACCTCAAGTGTTGTATCAGATCATGCTTACCAACAGAACCCCTCATCTAACACAGACCGAGGGGCATTCGGCTCTAACTCGGCTTGACGGATGGTGCCGTAGAACAAGTCTGGCGCGAGAGAGCGAAAACAAACTGCACGCAGCAATCCAAGATAACAGCCCCCAGCCTCCTCCATTATGTGAATTTGATCCCACTTCAGTAACATGAGTCGACTCTTACTAGTAGCAATTAGAAGGTTGTTTTAACAGCAGCATAATTCAATCAGGTCTGTAAATGATTGGCCATTATAAATGCCTGTGTCAATCCCAGCTGGAGTACTGTGGAGTACTGGGACAGATCAAGGATGAAGTCTAAGCCATGTCATGGTTTTATGAAGTTCTTTTGGAAATATATTTTTGTGCATTGATTCAGTGGCTGTAAATACTTTTAGAACCTTTTGGGAAATGGTGTCCTTGATGGGACTAAACTTGCTATGTCCGCTCGTGCATTCATTTACAGCATCAGTCAAAAGTCTAGACACGGCTACACATAGAAGGTTTCCTTATTCTTAGCTTCATGTATTGAAAATGTATATAAGTGAATATTATTAAAAATAAAATAGAGTTCATGGAATTAAATAGAGTTCATAGCACCTTAAATCTCCAATATGGAACATATATATATGTTTGAGTGCTGATCAACAGAACTTCCACTCAATCAAAGCTCTATATTTTTTGTATAGGTCTCTGTATTTGGTTGATTGAGAAACCACATGAATGCATAGTCTTCTCTATAATTTCAGCTTGCAGCTAGTTATTAATCATTTCAATCTGCTTCATCTCACCTGGTTCTGGTCAATAAGTCTTAAAAACAGAAACTGGCATCTACTTGGGCCAAAAACCCCAGGACTTCCCACTCAGGCCATTGCTACTTTATACAAGCAGCTAACTCTAAGGCCATACTTCATGCAAGTATGCGAGCAGAGTTTCATGCAGTGTTGCATTCTAAAATGTGTCAT
This sequence comes from Prochilodus magdalenae, assembly GCA_024036415.1. Classification (NCBI taxonomy): domain Eukaryota; kingdom Metazoa; phylum Chordata; class Actinopteri; order Characiformes; family Prochilodontidae; genus Prochilodus; species Prochilodus magdalenae. The sequence goes on along the minus strand of JAMWET010006358.1, from coordinate 115,691 downwards.
GGCGCATTTAATGCAACGGCATAATGCAAATAACATTCTGAGTGCTATAGCAAGGGATGACCAATGGAACCAGATTCTGGGAGTGAAGGTTAAGACTGGAGAGTTCAGATTTTAAAAACACTGGTGCCTACTTTATGGGAAACCCCTATTTAGAAGTTTACTCAGTTCTAAAGTGTGTTGATAAAGTGGAGAGTCTGCTGAACGCACCTCAGGTTCAGGCTACAACCCATTCCCTACAGCCAAGGGAAAGTCATGGTGCTGCAGCAGGGCCCATCTTTCCAGTCTCTATAGTTGAGATTGGCAATACGATGTTCATCATGAGCTTAAATGATACTAAGGTAAATGTAAATTAGCTAATTACACATATGTATCTCCTACGTGTTAATAAATTAGAGCTTTATTTTTATTTTTATTTTATTATTATTTATTAAAAAATAATATATTTATATAAAAAAAATAAAAAACTTTTTCATAGTTTGAATCATCTATTTAAACCACCCATAGCAGCTCCAGGCTGAAGCCTAGTTGAAGTACACTGCATGGTGATATGGCAGAATCTGTGATTCTCTCACTGAACTTTAGCTTGTAAATGACTTTTAAAGCGAGAACTTTGGCACCTTCAGCAGAACACTGCTTGAGACCTGCAAATATAAATCAACTACAGCTAAATAACAGAAGCAACGGCACAGTGGAAAGCTCCACTTCCCCTCAGGAGACACCACTGTAACAAGGGTGCACAGGGTGAACGAGAGCTAGAGGACTACAATCCTGAGGGCTACATTAACCATGGATATGTCACTGCTTTGTGCACCTTGTAATTTAAATATACACTTTTGGGTGAATTTATTTTGTCCATTTATTCAGTAATAAAAAATGTATGGCTTTATGATTGGAAAGAAATCTTGCTTTAGGGTCAAATTTGAGTAAAACTGTATGATATTATGATGATGAAGGGGACTGCAATCCTACTTCTATTATAAGACACATTTTAATGAAGAATATAATATTTATCTGATGCAAAGTTGAAGAAAAGTCTCCACAATAGCCCATTTGTAAGGCTTTATGCAAAGCATTCATTCAGCCACCTTAAAGGGGCAAAACTAAAAAACCAAAACCACTTTATAAAAGATGCCTACTTGCCTCCTACAGAGGAGAATGGAATTTTCCAATCGAAAGACGAGGGGAACCACCTTCTGCTGATGCATCTTGAAGGTGGGAGAAACTTTTAAAAAAGTACAAGCATTTTGGATCCAATACATTGAATTTGAGACACTGTTTTCTGCACTAGCTGGCTACTGCAGAAGGAATATAGAGATATTATATCTGTATTTAGCTGCTGGCGGAGGAAAAAAATGTTTTAAGAGAAAACAAAAATATATTTTACTTTCTATGTAAGTCAGTGGACTTTTTGGGTCATTTCTTTTGATCCATTCATCATGAAATGTACATAAAATGTAAATTTTGGACATTTGTGGTGATTTAGCACACAGTCAAAAAAAAAAATCATGGTTTTAATTTTGAAAATAGGCAACCTGGTTTCCTTAACATGTATGTGGAACAATAACAGACCTTCAAAAAATAAATTAACAGCATGTTAAAAAAAAAAAAGATTATTGTCACATAAAACTGACATTTTGTCACGCCTCCACCTCTCCCCGGCTTCTCCGCTCTTCAGGACTCCACTTCCCAGAGGGCCACGCTCGATGACGTCATGTCTATGCGCCCACGGTCGGACTTGCACTAGATCGCCCGAGTTTTAACCTCAGCTGTATCCAATTACTTCCTGTATTTAAGCCACTCACAAGCATCCACACTTTGTGAAGCTTTGCCAAACCTAAGTTAGCAATCCTGGGCGGTCTTTCTTCGTAGGGTATTACTCTGGTTCCCGGCTCCCTTCGTTCCTTTACTACTCTTTCGCCTAATCCCTTTTGCTTGTGTCCGGACTCTACGGTTTGTACCTTTGCTTTCTCTCTTTGGTTTTCCCTTCGGTCTTCCCCTTTCAACCTGGTTGCCCTCGCTGATTGTTCTATCTGGTTCTGGCCTCCGCCTGTCTCTGACTCCGATTTGGCTTCTCCCTTGGTTATACTGTGTACTGGTGCTTGCTGTGATTGCCTGTTAATGAATAAACCATTCCTGGTTTTTAGTTCTGCAAACGTCGGTCTCGAAGTCTTTTGTCTAACACATTTAGAAATTTGATTTAATTAATATTAATTTAAATCAAAATGTACCTTAACATTTTAAGGCAACCAGATTCCTAACTCTTTAAGCTAAAACACAACTGATTCTTATACAGTGCATCCTCTATTATAGACTTACACCAGAGGATTTCTTTATTGCTATAGAGGAATGCCCAGATGGCTATGTGTAATGCATGCTGGGTACTGTAGTGATTGACGAGAACCTTACAAAAACATACACAATCTGCCAAACCAAAGCGGCCAATGAAGGCAAAGCTGTGCCACAGCATGCGACTCGACAAAAACCATATTAAATGCTAGTTTTAGGCCACAATGCCCCTTTAAACATGGCCCTTTTTAATTCCATGCTGTGGCTACTGCACCTCCTCAGGCTATAGCTTTGCCCAGAGGCTAGTGGGAGCTGTCAGTCTGAGAGCGCAGCCACTGTAATCAGTCACACACGCACACACCCACACATACACACACACACATTGGCGGCTGACCAGCCACTCCTCAGAGCTAGACACAAATGCGTGTTTATTCTACGCACTCAGACACTACCTCATTGGCTGTTTGTTCAAAAGCCTCTCATCGTGAACACGGTCATTTATTCCACTAATATCTGTGGCAACCCAAATGGTAAATAAACATAGGCTCGGCCTAAGGAGAGGCGCACTTTGTTTTCCAGCTCGTCTATTATGGTGTTTTTATGGTGTTGTCTCGTGAATGGGCCGCAGGAATAACACTTCTCCCACCACGTCCAGGCTAATATGTATGCTAAAGGTAAAAGCTTGCGAGAATTGATGCTTTGGAAGCAGGTCTGTGACGGTGTGGCTCAAAGAGATGGTCTGGCTCCAAGGCAAATTTACTCCCTTCACCTTTTAGCATGAATGTAATACGGCAGTTAAGCTACAGTTTGCTTCTTTAGTTACAGGCTACGAGGCTAATGTAGCCAACCACGTAATGGAAGCTTATACCTCAGCAAACAGCATTGTACTGCACACAGAACTGCACACATAAAACATCCCGTACTGCTTCCATTCATGCCAAGATGTTCAATAATCTCAAACAGACTCGGGTAAGTGGTTTCAGACACTCTATGACACATTGTTATCTACAAACCTGAAAACAACAGAAGAGACAGAATTCAAGATGGCTGCTCCTGCTGGTTTTAGGTCAAGCCATTGCTTTAAGCAGTGGGTTCACGCTTCCCTTTTAAAGCCATGCAAGAAATAGCTGATCATAGAAACAAACAGAAGGAATTTGGTGATGAATAATTGACATAATTTGATTAATAGTATCACATCCAAAAAAAAAAAAATGTGGCCAGATCCAGCTGATAGACCAGCAATAGTGTGTGTTTTACAGTTGAGCTTAATGGTTTAGCTGGTCGATCAAATCATTTTACCAAGGTGGGCAACTACTAGGACCAGCATGACCACACAGGTTGACCACTAGTTTGATGGCAACCAAATTAGCAATTATGGGCATGTTGGTCTACCATCTTGACCATGCTGTCCAAACCAGCATGTCCAAACTGGCTGAAGAGCATGGCCAAGCTGGTTGACCAGCACGACCAGCAGCACAAAGAAAATGTTTGACAAGCTTGGTCATGCTATCCAGCCAATTTGGTCGTGACCAGCTTGGCCATGCTGTCTGACCAGTTTGCTCATGGCCTTCTTGGTCATGCTAGTTGACCAGCTTGGCCATGCTGTCTGACTGCTCAAAAAGGCATCCATTTACGGAGAGAATATCAGGCCTTTCAGGAAAATGTTGCAAGCAGGGGAGGGTTGCTAATATTGCGGTGAACGCTGCTTTAATTCTACAGATCTGTACAGATACAGTGGCCAAAACGAGCCCAAAAATCAGTTTTTGTCCGCGTCAGTGATTTTAAATGTGTTTTGAAACAGTAGTCTGACCTTTTTAATGGGTCTCTCCTCATTCTAACAGGAGCCTGGGTCTTGTTTGGGTGTGAGTAACTGCCTGAAAGCACAGCAAAGATGGCCACCATGTGAACAGACTTTCCTATACGGACATTGACTTCTCTGATTGTTTACTTTGGGAGTGTAGCACCCTGCCGTGTGGAGGCTGGACTTTAGCCTGGCCTGCTCTCTCTGTAAGTTGTTTATGTGCTTCAACGTTCTGCCAGTAAGAAGGTGAATAAAATATGATGGCAAAATAATGACACACATGGGCTAGACACCCAACTAAAAACAGGGTTCAGGGTGAATCTTCAATCGCCACATCTTCATCTGCAGAGGTCAAAACATGCAGATGATAATTATGTAACGAGAATATGAGATGACCAAAAGCAGGTTTTGCTCGATCCTGTTTAAAAAACATCCATGTTACATGTTACCACTCCTCTCTCCCCTACAACTTCAGTGAGCCAATACAATATAGAAAGCCTAGTTACTTACAAAGAAAAGATTGCAAGAAAAAAGACTATAAAGCGCCAAATTATTGATATTTGTTTATGTGTTATTAGCTATTGAGACTATTAAACATGGATAGTGAAATGGCTCATGGTAGATAAATGTGCTGACTCTGTTTTTTTTTACAATGGTGGTTAATGGAACTATGGGTTATTATCTAATCCACCTGTAAAGCTACATGGGCCTTCGAATTTGTATATCTGAAAAAATATGTTTTCCTTGGGGTCTTAAAAATGCATAAAATTCCAAAATAATGTTCCCAAAAAATCTATCCTAAAACAGAGTCTCAGGTGTAACCATTTCACCATATAACCTTCTGTGAGCAAGCTTTGAGAGGCTTCAGATGTCTGGTTCCTATCACCACCAGTGTAATCCCCTCTGAATCTAGGACGGACTGTTTCATAGCACACAACACTGAATGGCTTTGTTTACATCTCAACCATTTAATTATAGAGAGATTTTGAGAAATCAGTGGCGTTCCCTTTTAAGCGCTGTGTGGTTAGATTCCGACCAATAAGGCTTCAAAGTCTGGAAAACAGATCATTAAAGGAAGCGTTAAGTCTCAATGATGATTATGTAATCTGGACTTGTAGAAGTCTTGAAAGACTTTAAAGCAGAGAAAGAAACCAAAATATAAAGAAAAGCTAATCATCACCTTCTTCACAAGAGGAGTCCATCATAACTCGGAGACTGAGAGTGCAAAACACCAGCTGAAAACCTATACACTAGCTGAATGAAGTGAAGGGAGTTTAAAAAGCTAATGGACTCTTTAGCACAATAGCATTCGATGCAGTTCTGCCCGTCTGGCATTGGCTGCTACTTAGCAAAGAGATTGCGTACAATGTAGTGGCGGCGGCTGATAAATAGCAGGCCTGCAGCACTCTTTAAAACCAGAAGGAGGTGAGAGGCTTGGCTTCCGTTTCCATCAGTGTAAGGTGGCCACCATTAAGGCATTTTAGGTTGGTGCCCCATGCTAAATGGACAGGGCGAGAGAAATGGAGAATGAAGAAAGGAGACGGCTATCTGACACGAGGAACTTGTGCACAGCACATTCTCAATCCCCTCACCAAAACGCTGTGCCCATCAGAGGCTCACACGCTGAAAGATTATACCATCATCTTCTTCACAGAGTATTTCCGAAATGGAAACTGAGCTGGCGTGTGCCTTTGAAATGCTAAATTTGCATGCTTTTTTTAATGGGGAAGTTTTGGTTTATTAGCCCACCCCCCTTCCAACCCCCAGCCCTTTTTTTGGCTCTTAACTGGATTGCATTTTACGCTAACTTCACTTCGCTACATGCTTCATAAAGAGGACGCTTTATTAACTGGCTATTCGCCAACAAGTTTACGCAAATAAAAGTCAGTGTCAGTAAAGCATGCAGGGGGAAAAAGCCGTGCTGATTATAATCTAAATGTATTTCTATGAGATACTTAGATATGCTACAACTTTAGCTCAACCTCATCTCAGCCTGAAGCCTCAGTAGTGTTCAACTGAGCACCATCATTGAAGACCTGACTTCACAGGCAGATGACTCTCCTTCTTCATGCATAGCAAAAACATAATGTGCTTACAAATGCTAAATAAAGCAACTTAAATCTAATCAATATCTCTGAAATGGTAAAACATTCCTTAGATCTTCAGTATGAGTGGACACATCTGACTGGTAAAGGCTGGTGGATATAAGCTGGTGGATATAAGCTCACCTGGACAAAGAAATAGTCACCTTGCTGCATGTTTAAGGCGGTAGTAGCTTCAGGCTCCTGAAGATGGTGTTGCATGAGGATGATCGGGTAATGAATACCTGTGTGGGTGTGAGTGATGGGATTCCCAGATTGAGAAGAGGTGCTACAGTGCAGTGAATGTCTTTTTTCATGTGTGGTAAATGGGTCCAAAGCAGATGTTAATGATTGGCTAAAAGGAGGGACTGCATTTGTGCGTGTCAGAGGCCATAGTGTGAAGGAAGTAGCTGAATTTGGAGGTGTATGGAAGCGTACAGTCATATGGGTCTACCAGCAGTGGCACAAATCCCAGTCTATGGGAAATTCTCCTCGGGATTGTGCCAAGACAGGCATCCACCAAATCTGGCCCAACTGCATAATTCTTTAATGGAGGAGTGGCTGAATGTGTACATCCAGAAACTTGCCCACTCCATAGCAAATCCAGTCAGCTGTTTTTGTGCTTATGGAGGTTTTACACGTTATTAGGTACGTTTCAGTCGCAGGTAACTCGTTTTTTGCCTGGTGAGCTTATGTAAATAAGTTCAAATCAAAAAGGCTTCAAACAAAGTCAGGGAAATTCAGTTTTCCATAATATGGACACTTTAAATTTTAAAAATTTCATTTAAAAATTAAAATTTAAAAATTTAATTTTCTGCATGATTTATTTTAACTAATTTATTATTATTTTTTTTCAGAGTTTAACAACACTACGACATTTAATATAATATGTGCTGTAGCTTGTGCATAAGCCGTTTTGTATTTAAAGAAGAAGAAGAAAGGGAAATAAATGAAACGGCCAAACAGATGAAAATGAATAAAGAAGGAAGCTGAATAATTAAAATAATTAATACACTAAAGGGAAAAAAATACCCCTAATAACCACCTGGAACACTGGATAGACAATCAGTACTTTTTGAGAGCTAGGAGAACATCAAGGTCACTCTTCCTTGAGATCTGAACACCTCCACAGATGTTTCTGTCCATCTTTCTACTGCGAGAGGACAACCCAATGCTACGGGTCTGTAAGGATGTGCAGCAGTCAAGAAGCTTCTCATTGGGAAAACGAGACGCAGCAAACCAAAAAACTGCTGGTGTTCTCAGAGCACTGGACTGACCATCCAATGTGTTGAATGACAGACCCCAACACCACTGAATGTGTTTGGGATTATTTAGATGCTGAGAGGTGGAACTGTGGAGGCATGGCTGCAGGTTTCTTTGAGAAACTGAAAGTGAGTCTCCAGAAACGAGTGGAAGCTTTAATAAAGGTAAAGAGTGGCCACACGATATGAAGAACGGTCTCTAACTTTTGCACAGCCTTGTGTAATGTCTTGACATCTGCTGCCAAAATCCCTTCTCTGCAGTGAGCTACAGAGTGGTAGATGAAAGCAGAGGGTTCCTTTAGCGGTTTGAATCTCACCTTGTGGCCGAGAGGTCAGTGTAGGGCATATTTTGGGTTTATTCCTCCGCAGCTCTGTCTCAGTGCATCACATCAGTTCTTTTTCCCTTACCTACTTCTCTCCTCTCTGTGCGGTAAAAGCCCTCATCGAAAGCTGAGCGCTAGGCTGCTGCACACGTTCATTTCAGCTAATCATCTGAAACAGCAAGCCACCCCAGGCTAGATACCTGACCTTGAAGGAAGCTGTGTGAAGGAGGGAAAAGGGCTGAAAAGCTAGCAATCATCATTAATAATGCAGAGCGCTCTGTGAAGGTGTATAACTGAGCCTGCATGTGTGCTAGTGGCGGGCCGAATACTAACCTGAAGCGAATCACCTTTGGAGCAGTTAACTCATGCAGACGGGTGAGAGCTAGCCATCCCGCAGGGCCAGTGGTGGACTGGTTGGCTGACCAGGCCGGGGCAAAAGTGTTTTTGCTTTGGGCATTGACACTGTCCTCAAGCCTTCAACCATTCAATAGGCCCTGCCTCACCCTGAGGTCTTTGGTTGCTGAAAACATGAAAACACAAAGTAGCTATTCTCACCCATCACCTGTTAACACTGGGACCACAGGAGTGGAACTTCGGACAGTGAGACAGGACCGTCTGGAGCTTTAGGCCTAGGCTGCCGAGGGACATGCCGAGAGAGTTTTCATGTAGCCACCAGTGAGGAGCCCTCAGGGCTTTCTAGGTCTAATCACTTCTGAGAACTAGCAAAAAATGCATGCCTGATTTTTTTTTTCGTTAAAGTTTATTCAGTAGGGTTTAATCATACTGTGCTTTTCAACTCAATACAGCAATACAGTGCTGATCATGTTTCAGTGTAACGTTTGGGATGGAAACAAAATGGCCAGCAGGAAAACTGGCCAATGAGGAACTGCTGTTCTCCATGGTTTTCTCAAATTTACCGTGAAACTGTATGCTAACATGTCCGAAGCTTCAAGCTAAAAGTCAACGTTTAATATCGTCGCTGTCCAAAGAAAAACAAGTATCTCCAAAATGGTGACTTTACAGGAAAGTTTAAAAACCTCATTTAATTTGAATGTAAGTCAATGGAACCAGACGTTTTTCCAAGCACCATTTCTGTTGGTCCTTTCATCATGCAATTTTCACACTACGTAAGTGACAGCTGCTGTTTTCAAACGATGCATGGAAGTCAAAATGGACAAAAAATGGACACACATTTTTTCATTGGACAGCGACGATATACAGTAGAACTGCCACAAAATGGTAAGTAAATCACTCTTAGCATTTACATTTACATTTAAGGTATTTAGCAGACGCTCTTATCCAGAGCGACTTACAACCGTGCTTAGTGCTCTGTTGGATAATATTCCAGCTAGTAGGAAGTCCAAAACTTACCACGAGCTCAGACACTGCCCAAACAAGGGTCAGTGCTGGTACCTAGAGATTAATACACAGGTAATTACAATTAACTCTAGGTACAGCAAGCTAACAACACAGCCTAGTAACTGACAGAATCTAAGTCAAAGTAAATTAAAAGCTCAAAGCCTACCTTACTAACAGAAGATCAAATCCAAATCAGAACCCACTAGCACACAGTGGCTTAGCGCTAACAAACTATTAGCCATAAGGGCGCTAGGAGAAAAGGTAGAGGTGGGTGTTTCCTCATGTTTTGACCAAATGTCAAGATTTATGTCATGAACTGAGGATCTAGTTTGATTAGTCAGGGTTTGGCACTGGTAGCAAGAACTGTATGATTTGCCATGACGATTCCACAATGGATGGAAACACAACTCTGTTGTATTTATGACCATAATAAAATTACTTCACAAAGCACCTGAAAATTAGGCACATGTAGTGTGAGGTAACCAGAGAAAGCAGTTGTGACTTCTGGGACTCCCCATGACAGCCCGACAAAAGGTCTTGCATCTCAGTATTTTTAGTGGCTTAAAATTGACAAAAAAAATTTTTCAAAATAAAAAAGTCTGCCATTATTTTAGATCAGTGGTCAAATGCTAATGGTCTGTTAGCTCAGCAGCCTTACTAGCTTAGCTTCTTTAGCTTGTATCATTCATCTTGAAAACAGCCAGTTTGCAAAGAGCCAGTAAACTGACACCAGATATTAGACAGTAAGTGAGACTGAGCAGCTAATTTCATTTTATTTACGCACTCTTAAAGAGGTGACTTTTTAAGGGTTCCTTAGTAATGAAAATGGTTCTATACAGAACCATGCACACTCAAATAACCCTTTGCATGATTAAAAGGTTACTGCATTGTGACAGCCTTCTTCAAGATTGATCGGCAATGTGCTATAAAGGGTTCTATATAGAACCTTTTTGAAAAGGGTTCCATATAGCACCAAACAGGGTTCTTCTATAGTTACTATTTCAAGCTTGGAAAAATATAATTACCCTTTTTGGTGCTGTATAAACCCATTTTCTTTACCAAGAAACCCTTGAAGAACCACCTTTTAAGTGTTTAGAGTGAAACAAACATGCATGAAACAAACATGCATGCATCAATTTTCTTTGTGTTTATTATATTCGATAGCACTGCTCTGCTATGTGATGCAACGCAGCGACCTGGTGAGGAAAACTGTGTGCTGAAACCAAGGCAAATGGTGAATGGATTGACCACCTGCTGCTAAATAGCATTTCAGCACAACATTAATGACAATCAGACAACATTAATCAAAATAACAAATATGTTGTCCAGCAACACTTTGACTTTTTTCCTGTGCACATCTGTCCATTTTTTTTTAGTAGAGGTTGAAAATAGCAAGCCAGTGTTAATTGTATGGGCTGCTAATTGGTCAAGGAGTTAGCTAGAACATTCTGATCATTAGTAAAAGATTTAGCCTAGACTACTAATACAAACACCACAGCTTAACAGGAACTATATACAGTATATATATATATATAAAGCATATACCAAGATGGTATTCGCGGTCGTCTTACAAGCCAGTGAGAAGGAAAGCATTAGCCGTGAGCAGCACAATTTGATTGGTCAGTTGCTTATGATAGTTATATAATCATTTTTCAGTGGTTTGTTTTATATCCAGTTTACACCACAGGACACCACCAAGTCCACATGCTCAGCAGTCTTTTCTCCTAGGACTACACCACTGAAAAACTCTGAATGATATTGATCATTTTGTAAATAAAAAATAAATAATAAATACATTTACATGTTTGTAAACAACAAAATCTTGCACAAGGCATCTAGAGGAATGTATAAAACTTATTAATGAACAAATGAATAAATTAATGAATATTCGTTTTGAGAAAGAAAATGCTAGCAAGCGTCAGCTGCATTTGATCAAAAGGTTTAACAGAAAAGAGATATGACATGAGTACGGTCTTTTCCTGTCACTACACATGCTGGAAAACAATGTTTCCTGTTCTTGTTGACTCACAAACTATCATTTAGGGACTAAGATGACCATTAATTTCGGTAAAGGTGAGAGCTAAATATGTTCTACCTGCTCGAAATGTACGTAAAATCTCTCTCAATGAGCGAACAAGGGTTTTGGTTTGATGTGTTTACCAGTCTTGGTATGAAACAGTTACAGTGAGTCTTGTTCCACTTATTTACAGTCACACACTAAAAGGACATACAGGTGATCAGAGGCTTCGTGTCAGACTGTGCTCTGTTAATGTGGTGAGCTGAAACGTGTTAAACTTGTTATAAGCCTGTTATAACAACATAGTTCGAGAGAGAGAGAGAGAGAGAGAGAGAGAGAGAGAGAGAGAGAGAGAGAGAGAGAGAGAGAGAGAGAGAGAGAGAGAGGGAGGGAGCGAGAGGGGTTGTAACTAAGGTAACGCGATTTTATACCGCCTAACCACCGCGCGCGGCAGTCTCCTAAACCAATCAAAGGTCGACTTTAGAGCGGTGGGCGGCGTCAGTACGGCGTGTGACAGCGGCGCACGCGTTATTTTTATACCCACCCGTTTTCACACAAGCCCAGCCTCGTGCGCAATACGATTGGCCACCAGCGGCCCGCCTTCTGGTTGAGGAGTGGATTGGCTACTCCCTAGCCAATCACGGCCGAGGTTAGCGCATGAGGCGGACCACGGCGGCCAATCGCTAGTGCTGGGAGGCGTGGCTTGTCGCAATGCTGGTGTGAAACGGGGACAGAGTTTCAGGAACTGTGGAGAGAAAAGGGCGTGTGTTTATTACCGAGCAGTCGAGCAGAAAGTCCCTCAGTTGAGCCGAGAGAGAACGGCGAGAGGCTGGAGGACGTGGAGAAAGCTTTAACCGTCGTCACTTTTTTTTCGGAAAATAAACAAAAACACAAATTTACCTCAGTAACGGACACTTGGACTTGTTTTTCTCTACACTTCTCTGGCTCCGGTGGACGTCGCGCGTGTTTTCTGTTTTCTTTTTTTGACGGCGAGGAGCTCGGCTAAAGCAGGATGCGTGGGGTAACGTATCACCGGCTGAATGCCGTTTTATGTCACACTTGTGCTCTCTGACTAATCGCACACGCACACACATAAACTGAGGACTTTTGACTCATTGGATTCTTTCATAGGAAGGTTATTTCTCAAGCGCCAGTGATCTAAAACTCGCTAATCTGGCCGCCCGGGTTTTCCTGTCACCTACACAGACAGTAAAAAAGAGCCTACTCGCGGTAGAGAGTTACTGTAATAATTATTCATCGCCCAACTCGCACGAAAACGTTCATTAAAATGGATACGACGTGATAATTAGACAGCCTACACAGCGCTACGGTACGTGCACGAGCTTCGAGGACGAGCCTCCTCAGCCTCCATCCTTCATCTCGAGGAGAAGAAGTGAACTGTAGTTAACGTGTGTCGTTTTTAAGTATTGAGGTCCTCGGTCCATGCTGGGAGAGGACAGCTAGCCTCCCGGGGTTCGCTATTCAGCTGTGGTCACTGAAGGTCGGCAGGGTGTGAATTCGTTTTAGATGATCGGGGTGATCAGCTCGGACACACTCATGGTCTGCTCCATAGAGGTGTATATTTATCCCACCTGTCTCTCTTTTACAGGGCTGATCCTGGATATTTCTACGGGGCTCCTCCAGTCAACTTTTTGGGTCACGTTTGCCCTCGCTGGACTATGTTCGTGTGGAAAGTCTCGCAGTTCTGAAACCTCCTAATCAGATTATGAAGATTTCATATTGCTGTGTCAATGACGGGTAAGATGGAAACACCCTTCTATCACGATGACACACCAAGCGTTCCAAACTTTGGACAGATTCCAGACTACGATCGATATCAGAGCCACAAGATGATGAGCAAGAAGAGCATGGCTGTGCATAATTTCCCCGGTGCGGTGGGAAGCGCCTCCAGCCTGAAGCTGTTGCAGGGCCAGGCCGGGAGCAACGGCAACATCAACCCCAACGGCCTGGGCATTAACAGCAACCCTGGCGGCCCTCTGATGCCCTCGTCCGACATGAACCTCCTGAAGCTTTCCTCTCCGGATTTGGAGCACCTGATCATCCAGTCTAACCAGGGGCTGGTTACGACAAGCCCTGCGCCTAGTTCTTCTGGCAACCCTTTCATGTACAGAAACCAAGCCACGAATGAACAGGAAGGCTTTGCAGACGGCTTCGTCAAGGCTTTAGCAGAGCTCCACAAGCAAAACCAGCTGGTCGGAGCTCCTATGTCCCCTTCTGCCTCCATCCAGGGCCCGTACCAGAGGAACCTCATGCCAGGCGGTGAGATGCCCATATACACCAACCTAGGCAGCTACAACCCTAACCAACTTGCTGTCGCCACCTCCTACCCTGGAAGCCAAATCCCCTACAGCACATCAGCTCATGCCGCAGCCCATTCCAGCCAGGGTCAGAGCCACCACCCTCACGGTCGAGGCATGGATGCTCCCCAGACCGTCCCGGAAGTTCCTCACCCACCCGGGGGAGACCCCACCAGCTCCCCGCCATCTCTTTCGCCCATTGACCTGGAGACCCAGGAGAGGATCAAAGCAGAGCGGAAGAAACTGAGGAACCGTATCGCGGCCTCCAAGTGCCGCAAAAGGAAGCTGGAGCGGATCTCACGGCTGGAGGAGAAGGTAAAGGTGCTGAAGACGCAGAACTCGGACCTGGCGTCCACGGCCAGCATCCTGCGGGAGCAGGTGGCGCAGCTCAAACAGAAAGTCATGAATCACGTGACCAATGGCTGCCAGATAGCAGTCAGCTCAGCCACCATGGCCAAAAGTGGGGAGAGCACCAGCTGCTGAAACAACGAGAGATGCAAAAAGAAGGTTTTTTTCCCTCTCTCTCTCTCGCGCTCTCTGTCTCACCCCAAACTCTCGTTCTCTCTCCTGCAACCTTGTCTCGCTGTCACTGCGTGAGCCGGTGCTGTGAAGAAACAGCGGGGTAACGTGAGACGAACGGCATAAAGTGGAGATGGGCCAACTGACACGGACACCTCCAGAAACGGGGAGAGCGCGAGAGAGAGAAGCATCCGCTCACCGACCATGGAGGCCCACATCAAGGCTCCAATCTCAGAGCGTCACTCTAAAACAGTTTCACCTACAGACTGTGCGATTTACAGAGTACAATCATGAACGCACCTCACCTTGCTTATGTTTTTTAATGGTGTGTTCTTGTTGGACTGCACTTTGAACTTGATCAGGTCAATAGGGAACCTAAGGACCGGGACACAGCAATACTAACCAAACCCCGACCAATGGGATGACTTAGTAAGGGAACAACGATACGCCACATCACACGGGCAAGCGCGGATGGGCTTCGGACGCAAACGTTGACTCACTGTGGGGATTCCTGCACTCGAAAAGGGAAAAAAAACAAGATTTACTCCCCCCTGAGGAAGACTATCAACCCAGCTCATGACTAAAAAGGCGATTTTCCACTTGAAGGAGATGGGAATACATTTTCTTGTTCCTTTTTTTCCCTTTTATCAGCGTCATAGCCAGCTGCAGGGTGACCTTTGCTGTTTGTTTGTTTTTTTTTCTCATTTATTATCGTTCAATACCATGCACTATTATGCGAATCTGAACATTTACAAATGGCCAGTGATGTGGTCACATAAGGAAAAACAAACTTTTTTTTTGTGCTGTTCCTGTTTTTGAAGTTGTCACATATTTGAGAAATGAAATACCCCAGATATCGATGTCAACTGTATCGTAACGTAGTGGAAATTTTGTTGAAGTCCGGTCACCGTGTCTCAATAATACATTGAAGCATACTGTTTGTACGTTTGTTGTTTTGTTTGATATCGTGCAATTTGTGAATACAGGAAAACAAAAACAAAGAACTTTTCTACAGAACTGAGAGTTTCAGCTTTTTTATAAGTATTAATTCACTGTTGAGACATTGATTAGTATACACGAGAAAAAAAATCTACATCTCCGAGTAAGGGTTTTGGGGTACGGTGCAACAAAAAGCACTTTTAATGGTACCTGTTGACTATTTTTTGAGCCTGAACTCGAACGAAAGATTCTCTAGCATTCCAAGACCTTTTGCACTGTATTTTCTCTGGTGATTATTATTATTATTTGCTTGGGAGATACATTTTAACAGTGGGTTGATGCTGTGTTATGTGCCCTAATGTCATGTATTAACGCTGTGTTAACCTTGAACTGCAGCGTGGCGTGGCCACATTGGAAGCTACGGCTGCTTCTTAATTTAAACCGCAGTGGTCATTCAACACATTGTTAGGCTTTGCAAAAGGGACGAGGTTCCACGCGAATGCACGGGGTCAACGTAGTGTAAAAGACTCTGCTGTAATCAGAGACGGCCAGCAAAGGGCTTTTTGATCAATAGTATTTTGTTTCATTTATGTTCTTTTTTTTTTTCTTCTTTTCATTTTTGTATGGACTCTGAAGCAATTTATTTATGCAAAACTTTATCTATGGTATTTATGTTGTACAGGTTGAAATACTGGTGTCATGTTGGCACTGTTCTTTTTTTTGGGAACTACATAAATTGCACATAAATTGAAACAGTAAATGATGTCTAATATTTATCCTCTGTGTACAGCATAACAGTTATTATTTTATTTGAATGAATTTTTTTTTTTTGCATATGTTTTTAGTGGATTCCAAAATAAAAGTTGAGGTTGTTGGTACAGTATCCCAAAAAATTTAGTCTACTTCATATTAGTGAGAGTATATTGTTTAAAAAGTAATGCCATGGTAAAGGAATATGGTATATTTAGCCTTGGAGAGCTCATAAAGACGGCTTGCTCTTTTTTATGGTCGATCAATGATCGACGCTTACACAGAGAGAGAGAGAGAGACCTCCTATACTCATTTGTTGGTGCACTGAAATGCCTTTCCTGTAACACATATATAGATCATTCTATTTATGTATGTCTATATTCATATTGAGCTGAGCAGATTTGATAGGGGTACTGGAGACAGGTGTCGGAGCTGTCAAATAACCTTTGAGCGTCAAGGAAATATTTATTTTTTTGAAACTTGAATAAGGTTTTGGATGTCACAAACTTATATTTTTGTACAAAACTTGTTTTTTTTTTTCTTTTTTTCTTTATGAAGAGTGAGAACAGTGGTTCGTATACATTTTATCATTCCAGAAATACTTTATTTATTGAGGTGGTATTAAAACAAACAAAACAAAGTTAGTGTGACATTGTTTTATGACCGTGCTTCAAGCATTTCTGTCTCTTGTGAACTTTGGTCGTTTGGCGGCTTCAAGGAAATACCGCAAGACCCAAAAAGCGAGACTGTCTTATGTTTACGACCAGTTTGTTACTGAACAGTAATCCATATACTGAAGGTGTATGGTCATTGGAAGGCGCCATCTTTTTTTCTACAGTGTGCTGTATTGTGTATGGCAGTGTCGTTTTCTTTTTGTTCCCTGGCCTGAACTGGCAAATTTATAGTAGTTATGTTGTACTTGAAGCCTGCTTCGTTTGAATCTGAGGGACGAGATGTACCACACTGCGTCGTTTTTCTATGGAACCGTTAGGGTGGAGCTGTATATGATCTGCTGCTGCTGCTGCTTATGGTTGTGGTTACCATCCCAGGAATGATCAGCTGTGCTCTTAGAGAGGGTTGCTTGCACTCCAAGGTTTCTTCACACTAAACTGATTCGGTTGAGCTGTGCGGGTAGACGCGCTGATATACGGGGCGTGTGACTGTAATAATGACGTTAGCAATTATTTGACCCAAGTAATGAGCTCTCTGCCGCACCCTCAAGCCAAAGATATTCCATATAAAGTAGTATAGCATGGATCATCAAGCACCCTCGGCAGTTTCATAACACAGTATTACCCTACTACGTTTATCGAAACGAATGGGGATTTCTGAACAGAGCTAGTTGTACTAGATGACAGTGTTTTTATTTGTGAACAATGTTTTTATTTTGGGAGTAGTAGGGTAGTTTACCTATCAGCTTTCGCCCTTCCACTTGCGCTCCCCTCCCCTACCAAGCTGACCGCCAGTCAAAGAATGAGGGGACCCGTAGTCTACGCGCAGTCGCAACATCTACAGGGTCACGTGACTAAGGGGCGACTTGCCTTGCTTTGTTTTAATGGTTGTTTTATTTGGTTCCAAACAATATACAGTCTTGAATATTGTTCACTGTTTCCATGTTTTTTAATCAATAAAGCCGTAGGTTTCTAAACTGCACCTCAGGTCTGGTTCTGTTTTATTCTTGTGGGTTCCACAGAATCCGTTTCCGAAAAATTCCACACTTTGCCGGTTAGTAGAAGATTCCACACCGTTCCTAGGATTTCAAAGCCTGAACGAGCATCTATGTAGAACTTCGCTGGCAGTCAGGCATGCGGCCAGCGCTGTTCACATCTCATTTCCAGTCTCATGGAACACTTGTGATTTTTCCCCTTTCGCTTTCCGTCAGTTCCACAGAAACTTTGAAAGAGATCAGCCTTTGTAGGTGCTTCTGTTTGCTGTTGTTGACAACTTGTGTTTTGGGTTTGACTTGAAGGTTGAAATCAGACAGCAGAACAGAGCTGAATGTATGAAGATCAGTATCATGTACGAGCATGCCTTGAGGTTTAAATGAATAGAGCTTCTACAAAACTTTTCAGAAAGTCGGTTTAAAAACAGAATATGGTGCTGTATGATGAAGTCATGGCTGGATATACATATGAGTAATACATATACAGAATATTGTGGAAAACATGTATCCCTATTTTTGTCTATGTTTACTTGTGTGCCTTATTGGAACACAGCAGCTGCTGTTTACATTCATGATGAATGGACCAACAGAAATGGCCCAAAATTGCTGGGAAAAAAGTTCCATTGATTTCCATGGACTTGGGGTTTTGCTCTCTCCTGTAAAGTCATGCAGGCTCATTCTAGAGAAGAGCTGCAGTGTGGTAGAGCACAGTACAGTAACTCTGGCTTTGGAAACTGCGAAAGTCCAAAAGAAAGAAGTGGCATTAAAAAAGAAAAAATCCCAAAATTACATCACCAGGCTAATCGGTGCGCCAATCGGAGTTTTCCTCCACACAGTTACTAAACAGCTTCAAAAAAAAGCTGTCAAAAACACATTACGTACAGCAAGCAGGCCTGTACTCAGGCAGTATGGTGGTGTCTAGGAGCACAGTCATACTTTGCACTGCCACCCACCCTGTGTCTG
This sequence comes from Prochilodus magdalenae, assembly GCA_024036415.1. Taxonomy (NCBI): domain Eukaryota; kingdom Metazoa; phylum Chordata; class Actinopteri; order Characiformes; family Prochilodontidae; genus Prochilodus; species Prochilodus magdalenae. The sequence goes on along the minus strand of JAMWET010006358.1, from coordinate 97,410 downwards.
AGGCCTTTCCCATAAGACTAGGCCTTCCAGTAAAGCACATGGAATAGGCGTGTAGGTCATTGTGAAAGTAAAAGTCACAGCTGAGGATGCAGTGTACTGGGGAATTGGACAGGGGGGAATCTGCATGTCTGCTATGCTGAGTTCAGATGGAGCTAAAAATGCCCCTTTGATAGGAAATTGTTTATTTTCACATCCTGCTGACCCATTGACAGGTTGGCCTGTCTGCTCTCATGTGGGTGTGCTTGCTCTGAGCGAAGCTGGCGAGACGGGGTTTCGCTGCAAGAGGAATGAACGTGAATAGAAAGTTCTTTAAATAGCACACCTTCATCAATCTCACATCATGATTTTTACGGCAAGGTTAAGCAGCCCGCACCCCGCCCACTCTCAATTCTTGCGCAAAGCAAAATTACGCAAGGAAAAAAATCTGATTCGAGTTCTTCCCTCGTCTTCTCCTCCTGCGTCTGTTTCTTTACTCCTAATACTCGCAGGGCCGATGCCATACGCTGGCGTGTTTTACCGAGTCCCGGACTGCGGGTGCTGAGCATGTAAGTGTGTGTCTAAAGGCCCTTGTCTTCTTGTGAGCCGTGCGGATGTGCTCTCATTCGGGAATGACTAACTCTCTGCTTCCGCCCACCTTAGCTACCCACACACAGGCAGGAAAAAGGAATTGTGGGTCAATGAGTTGCGCCCGTTCTCGGCAAATGCTCCCTCCGAGCACTTTGACCTACTAGACAAGCTTTTAGTCACCCTTGGACAAGGTGGACAACGGAACTGGAAGAGGAGCACAGTAGCCTTAGCGCAGGGGCACTGGGAAAAATGGGTTTAAAGGGTTCCTCGGGGTGAAGTCATAGTAGAACCACTTTTGGTTCCCTAAAGTGCTTTTAATAGATACTTCCTTTGTTGATGGAATCTCCACTAAAGGTAAACACGGATCCGATTGGTGGTGTCGAATACAGCGCTAGTGGTTTAAATGTCCATTGACGGCATGGTGACATTGGTAACACCAAAATGATTGTTAGTTACTGCAATGCTGTGAATTCTTTCAGCACCAAAGTACATCTAGACTGACATATTGTTCAGGCAAACCTCACTGATGATGACAAAGACAGCAGACGATGCTGTACAGTGCTCACAACAGAACTGACGAAAGCTACAGCAGTAGCCCAAACAAGGCATTCTGTATAGCGTAGAGGGCTACAATCATGGAGGACCTGAAGTGCATAGACAAACCTTTCCGCAAGCCTGCGAGTGACCATTACCGAGTGGAAATCTACTTTTCAAACAACACGTTTAAAACACTTTTGCAGGTTTAGAAAGGTTCATATAATCATATATGGTGGTTGGGGTATCTCAGCAGATAACACCACTACCCACCAGGGAGTCACCACCACATGTGGGAGACTGGGGTTTGAATCCCGGTCTGGGTGACTACACTGTGCTACACCAATAGGAGTCCTTGGGCAAGACTCCTAACACTACACTGGCCAACCCGTAATATCATTAACCTTGGAAGTAGCTCTGGATAAGAGCATCAGCTAAATGCTGTAAATGTAAATATACTTCCTCCATCCAAAAATCCACTATAGTGTCTGGGAAAAGTGTCTTGGTCAAATTCTAGCAAATTTTGTCATAAGTGACTATTCACATCTAGTTACGTAAAAAAGCATGATCAATCATGATTCATCATTTAACTCATCATCTGATAGTCCTAATACCAGCTAGGATCTGTACGGCTTCAGATTTCTGAAACTGGAATCATCATTGACTAATCGCGGATGACGTCACAAATGAAACCACAGGAGAAGGGGATGCATTGCAACAGGCGGCCTTCCACCACAGGTCAGCACACTGTGATGCGCCTTTCCCACAAGGATCCTGGATCGCTTTTCTAGCTTTCAGGGAACTGGAGATATGGACACCGATCTCATAAATTTGTACCAACCTCAGGTGAACCATAGGAGGCTTTGCTGAGATGTTCAGCCCGTGATACAGGTTCTGAGAGCAATTCTGTGGGAACATTTAAACGTTACAGGATTACAGGGTGTTGTCGATTGGCAGCGAAATCGGCAGAACAAGCCCAAACTACAGGTCAGGTCAGTGAGGTGCCTTTTCCAACAAGGACCCGTGATCAAATTGCTAGCTCTTGAGGAACTAGAGATATGGAGTCCGGAATCTTATAAATTCACACAGCCCAGATGATCACAAATTTGAGTCAAGCTTGAGTGAGCCATAGCTGACATCGCTGAGATGTTCGCTCGTGATACAGCTTCGAAGAGCCACAGCAATTTAGTGCACCGTAATTCAGGAAAAACTTAAACGTTACAGGTTTATAGACATGGTTATAAACCACACATGGCGTTTTATACATGATGTTCATGATGTTCAGTGTGTGTTATTTGAAGCGCTGTAG
>JAMWET010006358.1:75000-85000 GCA_024036415.1 Prochilodus magdalenae | reverse complement strand
AAAATGGTAATAGTTGTGCTGTAGACATTGAGGCCCCTGGTTCCCATCACCACCACCGTAAAGGAATCAGCCCAGTAAGTTTCTCTACAGTAAATCCATTATATCAGACCACTTAGACGGACATCTCAATTACTGAATTATGCAGACACTGTTTGAAGATCTGGAATTCTCCTTTAAGCCAAGTGCCTAGCCTAAGCTAAGTGTCTTAATAGAACACACTCTGTCGCATTCGGCCTTTGACAGGGTCATGTATGAGTAATGTTAAGTCACTGGATGGTTCACCGAGGGTTTATTCTACTCTTTGACACAGTCAAGAACCCATTCACTTCCTGTTGCTGCTAACGGGACAAAAGGGGGGCTTTGAAGTGTCGGCTAATGAAAGGCGCTTCAGCCGTGACCCTTACCGCCTCACCTCTTTGTAATGTGAACCCTCCGTGTCTATAACTCCAATCACCCCCCTTGTTTGTTTTCACTGCATTGATTAAATCAAGTCTCCGGCAATTACCTCACATTTTAGAAGCAGGAGTCTCTTTTGCCTTCGTGACGGTCCGGGTTTTTATGCTAGCCGAGCAGCGTATTGGATTTATCCAAATATTTTCGCAGTTTCCAAGGGTAACCTGAACTTGATAGAGCCCGCCCCGCCAAAAATCGGCCTTCACTTAGTACGGGACGGGACATGGTCCGCACGGACAAAAGCTGTCCAATCGAAGAGATTAATTGCTTTCGGGGACGCATGAGTTGCCAAGGTTGTTTTACAGCTGTGTCATGTATAAACACTGTCATGTTTATGGTACCAAATGTTAATCTACAGTAACAAGCAGGCCTAGGCCTTAAATGCTGTGTTGAGTTCTCGGACAGATGCGACGAAAGCCCCGCAGCCAGCACGCGGCATTACGATAATTAGGAGTGTTATGAGGCCATATAATCCTCAAATGTTTGTTTTTCCCCTTCAAAGACATTTAACTGCGGTCCAACATTCAGCAACCACAGGACATATAAAGACGGGTGCTTATAGGGCCCTTTTCTTTCTTCCTTTCTTTCTTTTTTTCTCTTTTTTTCTTTCGCTATGCATGTTAGTCGGCATCATTCGTGGTGAGTGACACCCTGGCACGGCCCGGCGCTGTTCCGCAGCGTCCCACTAGAAGAAGCCCACACATCCATCCCAGTGACATCACTGGGAGATTATTTGGCAGGCAGGCCGATGCCTGTGTGATGTGTAATGGAATAAGTCGTCCTTGTGCTGGCCGCAGCGCGCAAAAACACATCTGAAAGCTGTTATCAGCTACAATGACATCAGCCTCGCTTGGCCTGGGCCTGCGCTGATCTCATTTGCTCTGTCCACTTACTTGCTGTGTGGACAAGCATGTGCGAGAGGATACGAGTCCAGGCAGGAGGGACGCAAAGCCAAAACAACACCTCTGATGGGCTCGGAGGAAAAGGCATCATTTTAGAGGATGAGAATTTACCTAACTGCTAGTTACATACATTATGGGTCTCTCCAAGTGTCACACTTTCTACGTCCAACGCTCCACCCACAGAGGTGCAACTGTTATGAAGCTGAGCAGGCTTCGAAAAACAGAACACTAGCAAAAATCCTGTTTAACCAAATTGCAAAATTTAGAGTGCTATTAGAAAATTAGAGAATGCTTTTCCAAATTTAGAGTGCCAAAAATGATGGCATGGTTTTCCAAAGCTAGAGTGTGCTGTTAAAGTTTAGAGTATGATATTTAAAAAATTTGAGTGCTCTTTTCAGAAATTATAGTCCACTTTGCCAAATTCCGCTGCTGAAAAATGAGACCATGCTTTACAAAAAAATTATATGCACTATTCAGAACTTGTGTGCTAGTCAAACAATTACAGAGCTCTAAAATTGGAGAGCACTATTCAAATAACTAGAGAGCACGATTCAAAAATTACGCTGCGATATTCAAATATTTTAGTGAGATATTCAACATTTAGGGTGTGATATTCAGTTCAAAGTTTGCATGTGCTACTCAAAATTTGGATGGTGCTATTAAAAAATTTAATTTGAATTTTTAAAAATCTATTTCCTAAAAGATTATTATATCATATTGTACAAATTATTCAATAATGTATATATTTTTTTATTATTCAAATCGTGTTTTTTTCAAAACTTAAAGTAAGCAATTGAATATTTTGAATGGAGGATTTAGAATTAAAAGTACACTACTCAAAATTTAGACAGTGCTAGTCAAAAATTTGACTATACTGTACTTTACCAAATTCAAAGTGTGGCATTTAAAATTAGATAATGCTAGTTACATTTTAGACTGTGCTGTTCAAAATGTAGAGTGTGCTGTCCAAAATGTACAGTGGGCAATTAAAAAATAATATGCAGTATTTGAAAATTACAATGAGCTTTTCAAAATTTAGTGTGTGGGTGCCGGTGTTTAGAGCTGAAATCAAAGCTGAAATTAGACACTTCTCAGGGGTATATCGCCGCTGTCGAAAGAAAAACAAATTTCTCCAAAATGACAACTTTAAAGGGCCTCTTTTTATTTGAATGGAGGTCAATGGAACCAGACATCATTTCAAGAAGTTTTGTCCCAGTTCTGTTGGTCCATTCAACATGAAACGTTTACACAGTGTAAACAGCAGCTGCTGTGTTCAAATGATGCATGAAAGTGAAAATCGACAAAAAGGAGATGGAGATACATGTTTTTCTTCGGACAGTGATGATGTGTTCTATGCTTTAAGCTTTATTCATTATGACCTGTAAAACAGTGAAATTAGAATGATCTGTTTAACCAACCATTAACTATGGGTTATTTTTTTCCAGCTGCCCTCTGGAAGATACAAACAGTCCAAACCCCAACATCACTGAATGTGTTTGGGAGTGTTTGGATGGTGGTTTGGAGCAGAAAGTGCTAAACCAAATTCTAAGACTGAGATTTAGAGGTTTGGCTGCTGATTTCCTTGAGAAACTGAAAGCGTGTTTCTGGAAAAGAATGGAAGTGTAATAAAGGTCTTTTAGTTGTTGAGGCTTATGTGTCATTTTATGCTAATTTTTTTTCTCCTATGTCTAAAAAAAATTCATAACTGTGCTTGATAACCTGCTACAATGAATGACTTAATGCTTGTTTTGACTGAAAATGAAATAAATGAGTAGTGGACGTTTGCACAGTGTCTAACTTTCCTGCTTCAAGTGAAATTCGGGGCGAGTTAGTTTGTATCTTGTTTCTTTATCTGCTTAATAGAATATTAAGAGAATGTCAGGGTGCCAGGCCTGGACAGTGCAGTTCTAATGCAGCACAGAGTAGGCGTTTAATATGCCCTGCATGTGCCTCAGGAGCAGATTTGCAGAGCTCCAGGTTTTACAATGTGAATTTTGTGGTTACATTACCATTAACTGCCTTAGTAAATCGCCCTGACTTCCTCCTTCTCTGGAATAAGGGACTGAACAAAAGCCTTTCTTCTATGAAAGACATGTTTCAAAAGAGGACAGCACTCCGTTCCACCACAATATTGCTTTTACAAGCTTGCCCACGGGCACAGCCCAACAGATCGATTCATGTTGGCGTGTGGAGCTTCGACTTCAGGGGGAAGCACTTGCGATCGGGGAGTAAAAGCACTGAACAGACAGGAAATGAACTAAGCAGGATTTATGAGGAGGAGACCAGGGAGGAAACTCACACAGTGTGCGAGCGATGTCTAACAGTTCCACCCACCACTTCAATTTCTGGGACCTCAGAACGTTCATGCATGAGCTTTGACAGGTTCTTCGGTTTCTTTGGAAGTGGAGGGATTGGTGCACAGAAGTACATCTTTCAATCGTACAACTGTTTCTTGTATTTTATAGGACGTATGGTCAAAAAAGAAAAGAGAACTCAAGCTCTTTAAATTAGACATCTATGATTGACGTTGTGTGAACATTCCATGAAGAAAGGACCAATAGAAACAGTCCAGAAAGTCTTGGAATCGAATTTTCAAGAAAGTTGGGGATTTGACAGAAGTTATTTAAATTTCTAATCAAATTTTTTGTATATATTTTTTGTTAGACCTTTTTGGGTATTTGCACCAATTTGAGACTTGTTGTTAACTGTTACTATGAGCTGTCTTGGATCAAATGCGTCGGCACTCATGAAAAAATAAGGACTTTAAAATATAGTAAGTCTGGTTTGAAATACTGAATGAATAGGAGGTTGCTAAAACGTCTAATTTGACAGACAGTACCGGAAAAAAAATTAACACATGATTTAATAGTCATGTACTATTTCTGAACTATTTTATCCACATTTCTGAACAAGCTGATATCCTAGCAACGATATGGAACAACTGAAGATGATGGATGCTGAATAATACAGCAACCAAAAAATCTATCAGTCTCCTGATCTGGTAAAGGTCTGTAAGGTGTTTCCCTTCAGGCTTATCAAAAAGACCTGAGGAACTTACAGCACTTTGGAAAAGACCACCATCAAACCCCACCTTCGTTCTTTTTCTTCTTTTTCTTCTTCTTTTTCTTCTTCTTCTTCTTCTTCTTCTTTTTCTTTTCCTTCTTCTTCTTCTATTTCTTCTTCTTTTTCTTCTTCTTCTTATTATTATTGTTATTGTTATTATTATTATTATTATTGTCAAATGTCCTGTACTTAATAGCTGTTTTAACTGGAAATCACAAAAATAAAGGCTGGTTTTTGATTTCTCTGTCTCTCTCTCTCTCTCTCTCTCTATATATATATATATATATATATATATATATATATATATATATATATAGTGTATATATGTGTATATAGGGAGAGAGAGAGAGAGAGAGAGAGAAAGATCAAAAACCAGCCTTTATTTTTGTAATATATATATATATATATATATATATATATATATATATATATATATATATATATATATATATATATATATATATGAAAATTTCACCTCTTAAGCCTACAAGCCCTTAAGCAGCCCAACTCACACAGCCCAAGAAACACATTTAATTCAATGAAAGTCAAACAGATGGACTGATTTTAAATGAGTGACATTTAAATGAGTATAATTTACTAACACAGTTGGCAACGCCCATCCAAAAACATACAGAAACACTTATAATCAAATGTTTTCAGGTCTGTTTGCAAGCAGTGTCTCCCACTCCCCTTGAGTTAATTATACCTTTGACTTAATAACACAACGTAGTGCTGCTGAAGTTTTACTCAGAGCCTCTTTTTCTCCATTTAATGAATTAAACTGTTGAGTTGGACTGCTGTAAGAACAGGGTAATACTATTCAGTCTATTTCTAGACATTTTCGCTTTTACTTTTTAGAACCTTTGCTACAGTTATTACGTAACTCTACTAACACTCTAGTGTTGAGCCTAACAGAACACTGAAATGACAAATATATGGAATACGTTCACACATAGGCAACTTTACTTAGAAACAAATGTGAAGCATTTAGGCATAAGCCCTTAAAGCCAAACGTCTTCACGACAGCTGTGTTAATGTGTGTTTTCACCCTCATTGGCTGGTACTGTAAATAGATGAAAATTATTATGTGGTAAACTGCATTACAGGTGAAGGCCGATGAATACCCCCTGTTTGGTCTTAGACGGTAAATTGCCCTCATGGGACGTTTCAGGTATTGCAACACATATTTTTCGCTTCATGATAACAAGCCATTGTCCCAAGCAAGAGCAGACAAAGCTGTGATGAGTGTACGCCATGATTATGCGTCTGCTTTGTGGTGATGTGCGTCTGTCAAGGCACCGGGAAAAAGCGAGGCAAAGAATGAGGGGGGGAGACGGGCTATTCATTAACCTTTCCCGGTATGAATACAGTGTGAGTTAGCAGCTCCTCCAGACCAGTCATCAGCAACGAGGTGGCCTACCCGCTAGGCTACGCAGGCAAACGCGTCAAAGCGTCGCTATGGGCTCTTCACTTTCTCCCAATTTAAGTCGACCGCTGCTGAGCTTCACATAAACTTCTTTCCCACTTTCCCATTTGAAATGTGAGGGCCTGGGTGCAGCGGCATGGTGCGACTAATCAATTTAGGGGCATTTTTAAGATCCTTGGCAGCAACAAAAGTGCTGCTAACAGAGGGAGCGCTCATTACCATGCGATCCTCATTCTGAATGATGCTGAATGCAAATGGACTGCACTTCATCGCCAGCTCACTGGAAGAAGCAACTGCCCCAGGCAGGTCTGACGGCAGGATTCATTGGGGGACAACTATAGGGGGTATCCCAGCGAATGGCTAGCATTAGTATGTGAACCCAGCTAACAAAAAGACAAACAGGTGGTTGGTGTAGCTCAGCGGGTAACACCACTACTCAGGGTTCCACCTCTACATGTGGGAGACTGGGGTTCGAATCCCAGTCTGGGTGACTATGCTGAGCTACACCAATAAGAGTCCTTGGGCAAGACTCCTAACACTACACTGGCCTACCTGTACTACAGTTAACCTTGTAAGTCACTCTGGATAAGAGTGTCAGCTAAATGCCATAAATGTATATATATGTACATGGGTCATTAAAAAAATGGTTTTCAAAATGAATTGGAGACTTTGGACTTCAGAAATTCTGTAGCTTTAAGTGACCCGATACCTTAAATATGTTTTATAAGTCAATGAACATTCGTCAACACAAAAAAACAATAATAACACTTTTGGGAAGTTTCAGTGGTGATTGTTTCAATAGTGATGATTTTTAACAATGCTAGCCAGTACAAATTACAAGCCCAGCTTGAAACAGCTGCACACACATAAAAACATTTGACATTTGACTTTTAAACACGAATATGTTTCGGTAATAACAGTTCTAGAAGTTTCACACTGATTTTCAGACTTTGATCAGATTTCCATCAAACAATGGGATGTAGTTTCACTTCCTGCTCTAAAACAAGGCTCCGCCCACATACTAAAACTTGCGTTTCGGTGGTGACATAAAAACATACGGTTAATTTTAATGTAAAAGTTAAACTAGAGACGAATATACAAATCTTACCTTCACTTTAAATGAAGCCAAAAGTATCTGTGTGTAAAGTGTAAATTTGGGGGGGTTTAGGACAGACACCTCGCAATAGAGAGTCGTTCATTAATTGAATTGAATCATTGAACATTTTTTGTGATTTACTACATTAAGCGAAAAGCCAGTGTTGACGTTTAAATAGACAAGTTCAGTAAAATATCCCAATTCATTTGAAGAAGTCCAGTGAAATAATCCATATAAGCGATTCGTTAGGACAGTGAAGGCTGCCTGGCGTGATAAAACTGAAGAAACACAAAACTGGCAGGGGAACCCCCCGCGCCACCACCCAGGGGGGCCCTAACCACACCTAGCAGGGCAGCAGAACATGCAGGGTAACTTGCAACCTAAGTGAGTCTGTTACACCATGAGATATTGTCGGTGATATCTACTTTTTCAGTTCTTAAATGAGCTGCTTGTACGCATCTCGTGCGGGGCCGACGGCAGACGAGAAAATACAGTGGAACTAACTACACCCCTACCCGGGGGAGATTTAGTGATTGTGGGGCTTTGGACAGAAGTGGCTCCGTTATGCACAGAGTTAAAAACTCTGGCTTCCCTACTGGTGTATCCATATACATGTCAGATTCTTAGGTTTACTTTTCAGCAACTTGTACTAACAGGTTACTGTTTTTTGAGTAACAACATCCCACTGTTCTAGTTACCCATACTAACATTAGCGCTGGTATAACGTTGAGCCTGTGTAGCGGTCCGTTCTGCCTGGAAAAGGGAAGTTAGCTTCAGAAGTATAGCATCAACCTCTTTACTTTCCTCCTCTCTTTCCGCCGTCTCTGCTTGATTATCCTTCACGGCACCCAGAAAATCACACTGAAGGACCTTTCCACCATAAGGCATACTTAATGCGTTGTATGGAATAGTCCATCATAGCCCATTATAGTCCATTATAACCATGAGCACTAAGCACACAATCTGAAATAAGAGCTATTTCTGATATACATGCATATTTTGAAATGGGTTATTTCAGCATCAACACACACAGCATAGGCAGCTTGTATTTCCATGCAGCCTTTGGCTCCTGGTAGGCTGCCTGCCTTGGTCTAGTGCAAAGACCGAAGCTAACTTCAGCTAATGAACAGCTAACACCCATCACCCCCCACCCGCATTACATCAAATCGTACATCAGGACATAATGAGATGGCATGCTACCACTTTTCTAATACCGATATTGAAACCTGCTCTCTCTATCAGACCAAATAACAATAGTGTTTTTTTTAAGTACCATGGGAAAGTATGCGTTGCTCGACAGCAACCTATATACTCTTCTTTCAAATGGTGTGTGCAGTGTCGTTTCTCAGATAGAAGGTCACCATATATCTTAACCACTCATGGATCATGAACATTTACCCTAGCGAATCAAAGTGGGCTTTGTCTTGTGAATTCAGCTTTACTGAGAGCAACCCCATTGTCTAATACCAGAACAATGAGCTGAAGCAGGACAAGGCAGCACATACTTAGCTAACAGCCAAGCCAGAAAATATCCAAACTGTGATCTTTTCCTATCAACTGACATTCATTTCACAACATACAGACCATAACATGCACATTCAGGCTACACAGCAGTGTGTAAATGACAGCATCAGTGGCAGTAGCATCAAATGGTGGCTCTAAATGCTTTAGTTCATCCACAGCAGAAGTACAAACGCTCCTTTGCAGTGCGGAAATATGGTGGATTGTACAGCCGCAGTTCATACCAGGCTGTCCTTTTCTGTTTGTGGCAGTAAATCTGTATCAGTATCTCAGCGAATTATGAAATCGGTGATCAGTAATGATTTCTAGCGTATCAACTTTTGTAAATGATTAACATTTATGACGGGGTGCTGCGCTCATCACCTGCCATGCTGTTGCTGAAATGAAACTGTGGTCACAATAGGAAGAGCTTCACACGCCAGCATTAAACTGCTTCCCAAAGCTAAACAATAGAGGACTGCCATCTTCTTTTATAGTTGAGTCTCTTTTTTTTTCCCCCTGACTTCCGATCCCACATCCTACCAGCAGATATCAGCTTAATACCGAGGCCTGTTATCAGATCAGTGTCATCTACCACATACTAATGTACATAAAGTTATGCGTTATGTTTGAGTATGTGATAAGCAGATCATCACTGTGCAAAAAAAAAAAACACCATGTGTCACATGTGTCACAAATGAGCCACTTTACAGGAGAGGGCAAAAACCTCATGTAATTTTAATGGAAGTCAATGGAAACAGACTTTTTGGGCCATTTCTGTTGGTCCATTTGGGATCAAAGGAAGCTGCTGTGTTCACGTGATGCTTACAAGTAAAACAAAAATGGAGATACATGTTTTTATCTGTACAGCGATGATATGCTCTCCTAACATCTTCATTTACCGTTACTCAGGAGACCAAAATGAAGCTCCAGTGATGATAATGAACATCTCTGGTTAGCTAGGGGTATTGTACTAGGGATGGCAGATGCCTCTGGGTTCCTTTTTAATCTGATACCACGTAATAGCAAGGCAGCATTCAAGACACCAATATCAAAGCATATGTATGTATATGTAAATATATATAAGAGCTGTCTAAGGAAAGCAGTCAACATATCCTCAGACCCCAGCCATCCCTTTTCCAACCTCTGCCCTGCGGAAAGAGGTACCGGAACATCCGAGCCTGAACCACCAGGTTCAGGAACAGCTTTTACCCTAGAGCTGTCAAACTGGTCACACCGGCAGTGCCTACCAGAATATGACTACACTACTAAAGACTGCTACTGATTTCACCGCACTTTGACTCTAACCTGTATAACTGAACATCCAGCTGTGTTTTTTTTTAAATATATATTTAATTATCTATACTGAACATCTGTACCAAGCAATTTGGCTGTTACCTGAACATTAAGCTGCTATACTCCCACCTGCACTGCACGCTGTATATATCTCTACTGTTTATATGTATATATATATATATATATATACTGAAGAAGGAGCCTGGAGAAGGAGCCTGACAGTGTTTCGGTATACTGTACAACCCTGAATTGGTATAATGACAA
>JAMWET010006358.1:50000-72500 GCA_024036415.1 Prochilodus magdalenae | reverse complement strand
TCATGTGCCTTTAACGGTGAAAGCATCTGAGGGCTCCCATCACAGCCACAGCCGATATTAAATGGCTTATTTATTGAATACCTTGTGAATTCTGAAGTAATTTCGCCTCGGCAAGTGTTACGACACCTGATGCTTCTTAAAAGGAGCTTTTATATAGGTTATGTCTAATGCCGCTGACCTTCACTGACGTGTAACTGTGTTAAATGAACTCTTGAAAATCCACCACAGCTCTTTCTGACCCCGTTCAAAGGTCAAGGTCAGTTCCTGACAAAATCACAAGATGAAGGCAGCAGTGAGGTCACACCGCTGCCACTCACGCAGAGCGATTACACAAAACAGGAAAAACCAGAAGGGGAGTCGGGCCTAGTTTATCTCCGCCGCCGGTCCTATTGAGAAACAAAACCACAAACACATGGATTCCTCTAAGTCAGTCTTCGCACCCAGGAAAAGCGCTTAGAAGAGTGGGCGTTCTGTCAAGCGCTCTCCTCCACAAGACCAGCACTTCACCAGACAGCGGAGCATCTCTGTGGCCACGGGCCATTCAATCAAATATTTCTGCGGCGGAGCGGTATTCTGTCGGAGCATCGCGCAACCTGAGAGAATTCACACATCACATTAACTTACACAGGCCTACGTGCTACATTTAGTATTGCAGGCAGACGGAATCTCAATCAGGTTTATTTCGCCAGGCGAGTTACACAAACAAGGAATTTGCACACTACAACAGTTCAAGCAAGAACGCAAGAGTAACAAGCAGTCGAGAGGAAGTATAATTACATAATATCATTATTTAATTTTGTCTTGTGATACATATACAGGGGTTGGACAATGAAACTGAAACACCTGTCATTTTAGTGTGGGAGGTCTCATGGCTAAATTGGACCAGCCTGGTGGCCAATCTTCATTAATTGCACATTGCACCAGTAAGAGCAGAGTGTGAAGGTTCAGTTAGCAGGTAAGAGCACAGTTCTGCTCAAAATACTGCAATGCACACAACATTATGGGTGACATACCAGAGTTCACAAGAGGACAAACTGTTGGTGCACATCTTGCTGGCGCATCTGTGACCAAGACAGCAAGTCTTTGTGATGTATCAAGAGCCACGGTATCCAGGGTAATGTCAGCATACCACCAAGAAGGACGAACCTCCACCAGCATCACGTAGTGACCTGGCCACTATCCTGCAAGAAGAATGGCTTAAACTCCCTCTGACCACTGTGCAGGACGCAGTATATGTCATTCCCAAGACCAACTGACGCTGTATTGGCCGCAAAAGGAGGCCCTACACCATACTAATAAATGACTGTGGTCTAAAACCAGGTGTTTCAGTTTCATTGTCCAACCCCTGTATATCGTCGCTGTCCACAGAAAAACATGTATCCCCATTTTTGTTGATTTTCACTTTTCTCATTTAACTAATTTGATCACATGAGCTGCTGTTTACACTGTGTGGAAATTTCATGAAGAATGGACCAACAGAAATGGCCCAAAACTGCTTGGAAAGATGTCGGGTTCCATTGACTTCCATTCAAATTAAAGGAGGTTTTTGGCCTCTCCTGTAAAGTTGCCATTTTTGAGATACCTGTTTTGTTTGGACAGCGACGATATGTAAATATGTAAAATAGGCAAAAATAAGAAACATATGCAAATATACAAATATCTGTTCTCAGAAATACACAATGCCTATTCCAGTACACAACTAGAAACAAGCTATTCTTGCCCAACCTTCTGAATCAGCCATTTACCTAAATTACTTTTAGGCTCACGTCATAAAGGAAATAGGTGTCATCCAGGAGTTTACATAATAGGACCTAATGTGTAGATTTCTACTCAACGTCAACACCTTTCCTGTTCTTCCGTAAGTGCAGATAAACCCACTGAGATTAGTGTCTGTGTTAAGTGATGCTACAATGCAAATGTAATAAATAGACTTTGGGTTGAAAATGAATGAAGTGTTCCCTTTACCATGGGCTATTGTCTTCTATTATAATCATATTCCAAGACAATAGGTTGTCTGTTCTTTACCAAGCTCGCGGGAATGTGTTGAAACTATTGTATGTGCTAATCAATGGCACAATCAAACTGGAGCAAACGGAGTCTAGACTGATCAGCGTAGCATGCCTTTAACAAATGCCCATTGGCTTCTACTATAGTCCTGTTCTGAGTCAACAGGTTTCCTGTTCTTTTCTCAGCGTGGGGAAACTGACTGGGATGGGGATTACTGCCAGGGGTAATTAATGATACAATGCAAATGCAGTAAACAGAGATTGGACTGGAAATCAATGAGATATATATTAATTCAGCTGCTTCTTATTCTGGGAAATTGAATTATTTAGGGAAGTTGAAATTATTGTCTGTGGAAATTAACGACAATATGGTGGTATACTTTTAACACATGCCCAGTGGCTTATTTTATACATGTACGACATTTAGCTGACGCTCTTATCCAGAGCGACTTACAAGGTTAATCATATTACAGGTAGGCCAGTGTAGTGTTAGGAGTCTTGCCCAGGGACTCTTACTGGTGTAGCACAGCGTAGTCACCCAGACTGGGATTCGAACCCCAGTCTCCCACATGGGACGGTAGCTTCCTGGTGAGTAGTGGTGTTATCCGATGTGCCACACCAACCACACTATATTCACTAGATAAACTGTATACGGTATATTCACTATATAAACCAAACACAGCATATTCACTATATATGACATATTCACCATAAACACACACACCATATACAGTCTATATGGAGACTATAGGTGGCTTGCTGGCGGGCAGTGGTGTTATCCGCTGAGCTACACCAACCACATATGGTTTATAAACATGACTTAACAGGTGGTGTAGTTGTCCTCTAAGTGCAGGACAATGTGCTGACATTAATTAATGTTACAGTAGATTACAGGCCAAGCCAAAATACATACTGAAGTATTCCTTTAACAGCTGGCTGTCAATTGAGTCCAGGGGTTTCCTGTTCCTTTCCCAGCACGGTGAAACTCATTGAGGTTATTGTCTGTGGTGTTTGATGATCCGATGCGAATGCAATAATAAGACACTAGGCTGAAAAGCCAGTGAAGTGCTCCTTTAATGTCTGCACGTCGTCTTCTATTGTACGCGTATTCCAGGTCTGTTGTTTTCTACGCATGAGGTGCACTGAAGTGATTGTCTGTGGTGATCTGTGACACAATGCAGGTGCGACAGATAGAGATCATGGAATGGTTCCTTTCACCTTGTCAGCTTGCAAATCTAAATCAGTCAGCTATATGCAACGAGCAAAGCAGAGCAGTGCTGGGTGGCCTGATAAAGCAACTTCACAGAGTGCGCAGCCTAGACTTCACAGCCAGCGCACCATCTTTCTGAGAAATCCTCCAAGTTTGACTAGTGCGTGCGCGGATCCACACCAACACAGCTAATTATCAGCCTGTGCCTCTGACAGTAACGGCGGCTGTTTGATGGTGTTATCGGCGGTAATTCCTGGTGTAGGTGGGTATTACTGTAATTAGGTGTCAATAGAGACATGCAAATTAATATGTGATAAACCGAAATAGCCCTAGCAAGCAGCTAATCCCCCCCCCTTCCCTCCCATTTCCAGGCCGCCGTTTAAAATTGCACGGATTTGGAGATTTTCAACATTTTTAGTTCAGACGGAAACACTGTTGCTGAGCGTTTGGAGGGATTGGAGGCGGCATGGGTCGCACAGGACACTGTGCTCATGTCTTGCTATGTAACAGGGGGACAGGCTCAGGTCAGATGTTGCTATATATGACCCCTTGTTCCATCTCACCAACGCTCATCAGCTTTGTGCTGGGTTTATTTTAGGCTATGAGTAAAACAACACAGTCATTTCAGCAGTAACGGTGTACATATATATACTGTATCCATTTGATTGATATCGCGCCTTTAGATTGTGCTTGATACAGAACTACAACCTACTACAACCACAGAATGGCCTGAGGTATGGGAATCACACATGAGACAGAATCCTATGACTGAATACAGTATATGTATCACTGTGCACATTAAAGGGCCCATATGCTACCTTTCTTTTTTTGTCGGGGTCCATTGATGATGAACTGAGTGTATCAAAATGAGTCATATTTCAAATTTAAAATGATAATTTCATAATCTCTCCTTACCCCATAGTTGGTCACAGACTGTTTCTGTTAGACTTTAAAGGGCCAATATCATAGAGAGACAAAAACATTGATTTGTGTACATCTCAGTGGATGGAGATAAGCTTTCTAAATCCAGTCCATATATGGAAACCAGTCCTCCAGTCCATATATGGAAACCAGCCTTGTATGAATTCACTGTATTTGTGACATCACACACACAAAAAAAAAAAACAGACTTACAAATATGAGCATATTCAGCCTCCTGCAGTTTGACTGATGTCAACTAATGTTAGTGTTTCACAATGGGCACAATAGAGAACAGCCAATCAGAATAGAGCTTATTCACATATATAAACTGTTGAGTCCTGTATGGTACAGTTATTCCCATTCTCACATGGGAAGTGCACTGTCCATATGTAAATAACTCAACTATCTATATTCTATATTGTATATTTCTTTTATTTCTATTTTTATGGTTTATTGTTTCTTTTGTTTCTTTTTGTATGGAGTTTCATACTAAATTTTGTTGTATTGTTATATTATATTATATTATATTATATTATATTATATTATAGAACATTTATATAATTAATAATAAATATTATAATTACAATCATTTTTATTTTTATGCATCATTTGGCCACACAAGCTGACACATTTGTGAAATTACATTGTGTGAAATTGACATTTGGAACAGACCAACAGAAATGGTGCAAAACTGCTTGGGGAAAACGTCTGGTTCCATTGACCTACATTAAAGTTAAATTAGGTTTTGACCTATCCTGTAAAGTTGCAATTTTTAAGGTCCTAATTTTTCTTTAGACATTGACAATATACTACCAGACACCTACTTCTTTCCTATTGGTTGCGCTGAGATTTTACAAAAGTGCATTATGCAAAAGTGTGCTCATCTGCCCCGGTGGACCGCTTTCTTTTTGCCCCGCACATCCCACTGAAAATAGTCTGTCTAAAAACGCAGTGGTGGATCTTCAGTTGTTAGAGTGTTGGAAGCAGCTTGACATTACAAAAAAACATATATTTATTATATATGTTTATTAATATTAATAATTACAAACTAAAAAAGATTCATATTGTTTACAACTAATCAGGCTGACTTTGTACCTTTAGCCATAAAATATGTAAATGATCTGTGTTCTCACTGGCTGATGGGTATTATTCAAAAAGCAGTCCAGGCTGAAAAGCAGGTATATGAAAACAGGGTTTCAGGTTTTTATGACATCACAAAATACACTACTAATTTAAAGCAGGCTGTTTTAGCAGCTTAGGTTCCACAGGTGAACTGTGCGGACGGGGGAATGAATGGTACATGTAGAAACATACTCGCTCCTTATATAATACACCAAAAATAATAAAATAAAGGAAGTTATATTTTCCAACATACGGGCCCTTTAAACCAAATTAAGTCCAGTTGATCTGAACTGATTTGAATGGTTCACTCATGCTGCTTTTCTAAACGGGAGCTTCAACAACAATAACAGCGTGTCAATATAAAGATCGTAAATGCGCTACAGTGGCTTCCATGCCTAAACACAATCAGACGGAACAGGGGAAAGCGTTGTTGTGCTACACTGCCACCTTGTGGTCATATAGAGAATGGTCAACGGAGTAGGGAAAGCATTAGCCATCCTGCTTTCCTACACTCCTCAGTTACATGCAAACTTACAATGTAAATATTTCCCAGGTAAAACACGCGCAGCACGTCATGTGCCATAGAGCAAGCAAATAAATCTGAAGCGGCTGCCCACACATCTACAAACCCGTCTCCACCTGTGCAAAGACATCAGCATGTAGGAATAAGAGTATACAATAAGCAGTTATATACAGTATATCTTTATATAGAGCCCTCAGTGTGCTGTATGATCACCCTACCTGACCTGCAGTTCAGGGTTCAGATTACATGGTAAATCCAGAACAGGACTGAATTCTCCCTATGCGCGTGAGCGACAGTGTACGGGACCCTTTACACCTGAGCAGAGCTGGGGTATAAACACAGTGTGCTGTGCCTGTCAGATGTGTTAGTAGTACATGTGGGTTTCCTGCTTCAATCTGCATGTAAATTTCCTGTTTACACCGCAATCACAAAGCCAGCAGCCACACTGAGCCACACAGGGGCTCCTGCAGATGCACGAACACATGTCTAGGAATCCAGATACCAAATCCAGTTCATTTAAACGCAGAAATCACTCAGTTAGCTGCTGTTTCGGCTGGCTTTGGGCCTGTAATACTGAGCAGCACTGGCATAAACACCAGTACAGCATCAGTTCACCTTAAACAGAGCCATATAAACACATTGTGTACATTCTTTCATTTTTACACACAAATAAAAAAGGTTTATTGTGTTTACATTAATATGTGTGTTATAAGTAATTAAAGTGATACAGATTTGATGTATGTAGCAGTCGTCAGAGGAATCTACGCAGGTACACATCGTTTCGTAAATGCATCTACGTCACCAAAACAGGGAAATCCTTTAGCGAGTAGGGAGGTGTTCCAATCCGAAGTGGTCCGGCTTGTGCCCTACGCCCTGTGAGTGCTCAGTGACGGAGCCAGGCCACTTTCTATTTCCCTCGTTACTGTGTATCATAAAATGAGTGAAGAACGCCAGAGGGCGCCCACGAGCCAGTATTACTGATCTGAGTGCTGATTGGTTACCATACCTGCTACTAATCACTGATTAGCTAGTATTAATGCTACTGAGCACTGACTGGTTGGCATTACTGCTACTTGGCGCTGATTGGTTGGCAATGCTGCTACTGAGTGCTGATTGTTTACCATTGTTGCTACTGGGTGCTCATTGGGTAGTATTGTTGCTACTAATTGTTGATTGGTTAACATTATTGTTTCTGAGTGCTGATTGGTTGCCATTACTGTGACCGAGTGCTGATTGGTTGCCATTGCTGCGACTGGGTGCTGATTGGTTGCCATTACTGCGACTGAGTGCTGATTGGTTGCCATTGCTGCGACTGGGGGCTGACTGGTGGGTGTTACTGCTACTGCTAAGGGCTGATTAGCTAGCATTACTAATTTGAGTGCTGATTGCTTGGCATTACTGCTACTTGGTTCTGATTGGTGGGCATTTCTGAGTGCTGATTGGTTAGGATTACTATGACTAAATGCTGATTGGCTTGTATTACTGCTACTGAATTCTGAGTAGTTGGTATGACTGCTACTGAGTGCTGAATGTTTGCTATTAATAATAAGACACCCTGTGTTTTGATTTTAAACCCGACTTCAACACACCCACAATAATGTGCCCTATAAATCAGGTTTTTGGAAGCAGAGAATACAGTAAACAGTGCAGGTCTGGGAGGTTAACATTAGGCATTATGGGATGGCTATAGAGGAAGGAAGTCTCAGCCATATAGCTGAGAATTTGAGTAAGCTGGTTGGATGCTGCGAATACAGCGTCCGGTGGCTTTGGGTGGCCATTAGGCTGTGCGTGCGTCCTTCGAAGTGCCCTAGGTAGGGCGCATGTACGCCGTTTGGGGCGCACATAGATAGTCGGGACGTGCTGATCACATGGTCGGATGCAATTTCCTCCATCTTGGAGCCTGGTGAGGGATCTACAGGCAGGAGAGGACGAAGAATTAATAACAACTAGAAAACTCGCTGCCTGAGCCCCGACAAGCGAGCGCGCTGTTCGGACCAGCCGGTTCCCCGCAGCGCAGATTCAGCCATGGTGCAGTCCTGCTCCGCGTACGGCTGCAAAAACAGATACCATAAAGATAAGGACGTTTCATTTCACAAGTAAGTCCAACTTCGCCATCTCCTCCTTGCCAAGTGTCGTGGTGGCCACGGAGCTGGAGTCATTCTCATTTACCAGCTTCTTGTTCCAATTCCCCCGTTCCACCTTAAATGGCGCAGGCGGCAGAAGGTAACTGCCGTGCTGTTTAAGGTGGAACGGGTAAATTCGAGTAAGAGGTGGCGAGATGTTCCGCTTCTCTTGTCTGGATTTCGGACCTAGATGCTGAAGATCCCTAACCATCTCAGCGCTGATGCTGTAGTACATCTTCTCCTTGCTTGGGAGGAAGACTGATGGCCTGTGCTACACTCTTTCACTTCTTCCACCTCTTTCACTTTCTACATGTTGTCAAAATAATCAGAGTCACCAGAACGGTTCCCATGCCCCCCTTGGTTCTCCTGCTGACCTGGCCGGACCTGCATGTTCTAATGTTTAATGTGCTCCTAGGCACCTAATCTAATTCCTCAGCCCAAGCCCCTTGCTGAGGTTAAAGGTCAAGTCCACCAAGTTTTCAAAAGTTGCTTCCCTCCTGGAGATGTAAACGACTTAAATCAGAGTAGCAGCGCTGTATTAGTCGCTCTCTTGCTTGTGATGGTTTCTCATGTGTCATGTTGCCAATCTCCCTGTAGATTCCCTCTCGCGAGGCCCGACGTCTGCGGGAAATGGGTGTCCGCCATGAAGAGGAGCAACTTCAAGCCCACGAAATACAGCAACATCTGCTCTCAGCACTTTACCAAAGACTGCTTCAAACAGGAGTGCAACAACCGGGTGCTGAAGGAGAACGCAGTGCCTTCCCTGTTTAGTTTCAGTAAGCTGCAAATGAAGGTACTGTAAGCCATGGCACACATGTCTGTCCACTTGTCTGTTCATTGGTCATCCTTATCCTTGCACTCACACCGCCAGGGAGCCACCACCGCATGTGGGGGACTGGGGTTCGAATCCTTCTCAGGGTCACTATGCTGTGCTATACCAATAAGGGTCCTTGGGCAAGACTCCTAAGACTACATTGGCCCACCTGTAATATGCTTAACCTTGGAAGTCGCTCTGTATAGGAGCGTCAGCTAAAATGCCATAAATGTAAATGATGCAGGTATGTCCCTGAGTCACAGGTGGAGGAGGCTGTTGGCAAGCACTATGACCCATAACAACACTAACGTGAGGCTGACCGTCGCAGACTAGCCCACTAAATTGCGTTTAAGGTATTGTCAGATGACCGTGACCAGATGGGCAAAAAAAAATGATCACTGTGAAGCACAGCACACAGTTGCAGTGCAGTCATTACGTTTTATGATTTGATTGCTTGGCTGCTATAACAACAGATGGTTATAAATGGGGAATAGGCTAATTGACCACCTGCCTACTTCAGGCAGCCTCTGAACTAGCACAGCTCCCATAGATTCATGGCCTATTCACACCAATGGCTTTTTAATGTAGTGGGATCTTCACATTAAGACCAAAGAGACGGGAGAAATGGATCATTTGAGAAGCAGTGATGTAGTTCATTTGGCTTTCAGCTCTGCATTTTTATAGTCAGTGTGTCGTATAGTCGAAGTGTCTCCACCACAAACATGATTTACTGTTCCGCCGCCATGCTGATGCTCAGTTGTTTCGCAGACAGCCATGCAAACAGAGCTCTGATTGGCTGGTCTGATTTGTAGCACGTCCATATAACTCAGAAAATAGAGCAGGCTCTGATTCGTAGGTTGCTTCCTCCATCCGTCCATCTGCACGTCTGCCTGTTCTTGGCTTTTTCATTCGGTTAGCATCACATAAAAGCTGGATAGTGGGTTTCATTTTTGGGGGAGTTGAGCCAAACTGTCTGTGGGCCCCCTAAACAAAAAAATGAAAGAGATTGTGAATGATGGTTCACACGTTGGCGAAAGGAGAACAGAGAGGTTCTCCACCTCATTGCATAGCAGAAACTTCACAGTCTTTCTCACACGTCTTGGTTTTGTTGATTGCAGTTGCATCAGATATGCATAAATAACGAAATGTGATTTTTATCGGCAAGGACGCAAGTTCAAATGGCGAATTTGAAAATCTGAAAATGCTGATTATCAGCTCTGATTATCAGTTGGCCCAATAACCAGTCGCCTTTAATTCTGAATAGTGTTAAACCCTTGGGGTAATGTATCTAGTTGAGATTTTTCTGACCAGTACTGGGTCGTTTAAAATCACTTGATGTCCAAGAGGCCTTTTTCTGCCAAGAGGCCCGGCACATTCATTTGTTCACACTTGACATTTGCTTGCTCAATGTATTGCATCTGACTGCCTGTGTACATGCTCTGATCCTATAAGAGCCCAAACCCATTTTCCCTTTAGGGACAATAATGAGGGGTCAGGTATACGATCATAAGCGGTCACATGGTGTCTTCTGTAAGTCTTATAGGGGCATAATACCGGACCATATGTCACAACAACAACCATTTCATAACTTGTGTTCCATCATGGTGTTCCAGACATGGGGTCAGGATGGATATATGTAATATAGAATATGGGGATATAACATGTTATTACATTAGAGCTCTGAAATGGGTTGGGACCTTGTCTCTAGCTGCACGTTGCCATTTTCCAAACAAGGTCATAAGTTCACCAACATGACTGCATCCAGGATGTTCGGTAGAGGTCACTCAGGGACTCCTTGTGTTTAGGTGAAGGATGAAGCTGTATAAGGAACTCTCCAGTCTTTTAGAAGGCCTGTGACACATGCGTCACTGTGGGCTCTTATGGGTTAAAACTTAAGTCAACGAAATGGCAAATAGAACAATTCACTGTTCAGCCCCGTTAAAAAGTTAACAAGGTCGGTGCTGGACTCCTGGACCAGAACTGGACACACCTTCATTATTACTCGCACCTGTTTTGAATTCAGGATCTTTCCCCAATCTCTTTTGTCTTACAGTCAGACTCACTGGAGGAAACGTCTACTCCTGAGACGGACTTCCCTCTGACTCTCTCCAACACGGATCAACAGAAGCCGGAATCTCAAGTCCCTGAGCTTCCTGTTGCGATCCCAACCCCTGTGGCAGTTGCAGGCCAGTCGCCAGCCCCTTCTACAACTGCTGTCGTGGAAGACGAGAGCCCGGACTTCAGACCCAGCGCCTTTGTGTCCTGTGACCACAACTACACGGTGGAGGTCACGGTCCAGCAGAAGAAACGCATCGACCAGCTTGAGGAGCAGCTGGAGAAACTGCGCAAGAAGCTGAAGACGGTGCGGCAGAAGTGCCGGCGGCAGGAGCGGCAGCTGGAACGTTTCAAAGCCACAAGGAAGTTCCGTAAACCTGGCAAGAGCCTGACGCTGGGAGAGAGCTACGTCATCCTGCCCAAAGAACTCTTCGACATCAAACGGATTGTGCGGGAGGGCGTGTCCCTGTGAAAAGGCTGCACATGCTTTATTGGAGAGGCTTTGCCACCTTTTATGTTTTGAGATTTGAAGGGGGGGTGGGGGGGTGTAATTTGGTTTGGTCTCTCTCCAACCGCCCAGAGTAGAGTATTGGGGTAACTTTAACATTTAGCTGCCAGAACACTGAACTGGCGATGTCTGAACTGGCTGGTGTGCAGGGGGGAGTTTAAGCCAGGATTAAGAAATATGCTGCTTTCACTTATCCCATTATATATCTCACTATCCTATCAAAACTCAAAATTCCAAAGGAATTTCATTCTTTTTTTCCAGCATTTCTGCAAAATCCAGTGGATGAGATGTAAGTGAAGTCATTCAGAGTGGTTTGATGTGAAAAGCACCTTTCTAGAAAACCAGTAGCGGTGAAAGGAGCCGGGTGTCTGAAGCCGGGTGTCTGAAGCCGGGTGTCTGAAGCCGGGTGTCTGAAGCCCGGTGTCTGAAGCCCGGTGTCTGAAGCCCGGTGTCTGAAGCCGGGTGTCTGAAGCCGGGTGTCTGAAGCCGGGTGTCTGAAGCCGGGTGTCTGAAGCCGGGTGTCTGAATTATGCAGCCTGGTGCCGGACAAATTGTTTTATGATTATTTTAGGATAAGGATTTGCCATATGGCAGAAGTTGGCGCTAACCAATTTGGGCAAAATATGTAACTACAATTTATTTTTTATTTTTTTGTGTAAAGTCCTAAAAGAGTCGTGTATTCACCTTTTCTGGTTCTGGAGGCTTGAGAGTAGCCAGTGTATGCAGCCTGTGCGTTGTTTTTGATTGAACACATATACAGATGGTTCAAAAACCCATTCACCACTTAAATTTTTTTCTGGCAGCATGGTTAATAATGTTGCCTATGATCAAAAAAAAATTGTAGCCTGTGTAATTTAAAATAATAATAATTTTTTCAAATTGTGGCATTGATGTGAAAATGATCTCAAGCTTGGGATGACGTGAGAACCACAAGCTGTTTGCTGAGAGGAGGAGATGTGGTTTGAAATAAAACCCAGCGAGCTCAAATCCTGTGGAGCGGTCACTCTTCATTAGCATGGAGCGCTAGCTTGAGAGGACTGTCAGTAGGAGTGTTGAATGGGGGGTCTTTTAAATTAGTCCCATTAATGAGTGTGTTAACACTAACTTTGCCTGTAATAACTCGGAAGGCAGGGAGGGTTTGCTGGTTTTTGGATACCGAATAAAATGACTACTAAATGATTTCTACCGTTACAGCTGTAAAGAAATGAAGTTTTTGTTGATCTACAATTAACAGTTTTATGCCAAACCCCTCTGAATGACTTTCAGTGAAGTAAAGAAAGGGTGGAATTCTCTTTTAATGACTTGCATAGTTTTTCCTTTTCTTTAAGTTTTGGAGATGGAATTTGTTGAGAAAGGGACCGTATGTCGCACACTGCGTTCAGATTTGAATGGGTGACATTGCGTTCGTTACTTTAGCAGCACATTCTACCCACCTTAACCACATGGGCACATTTCCTTTGCACAATAGCAGTTGATCTTTGTCAGCTACTGTATAATAGGATTTACTCTTTGTACAATCTGGACCTACTGTACTACAAAAATTGTTTTTCTTTCTTTTCTTTTTTTTTCTTTTTTTTTTTCTAGCAAGGTCTATAGCACTTGTTGAAACTACTAGCATGTGCAAACCTGTTCCTGGTGTTACAGGGCCTCCCTATTCAGTTTGTGCTCATGCTGTTAGTTTAATTTGAGTTACATACTTGAACATCAGACACGTATGGCATTTATGATAGACGTGAGAAGGTTGGTCTACTGGTAGTGTTTCATCTTGAGCGCTGATGCAAAATGTGAAAACTATTTTGTTCTTTGTTCTCCTATTGTAGACTCCAACGAGTAGCTCATACCTCTGAGGCTTTGGGAGACCAGAGAAGACTTTTTTTTTTTATTTAATTAAATTTTTTTCTTATTTTTTTCGTTTTTTACTGTATATCAGTAGACTGGTCCTTTTGGAATGCTTTTCTGATTTTTTTATTTATTTTTTTTTCAGTTCCTTTGAGAAAAGGATGATACTCATCAAAGAGAGCTGAATTCAGCTGACCGAGCTGGAATATCTTTCAAAGCATACAAACCGACGCCGTTATTAACACATGTTCATTTCCAAAGGGCTTTATTTGTGGTCCTGTGGTGTTTGTAGGTGACTGAGTGATATTTATTGTTCCCTAAATAGAAATAATGTTTGAAATTACTGAAAGCCATATACACAGAAAATAAACGTGCTTGGTCTTTGGCTTGGAGTCATAGCTGCCTTACTGTCACATTGCGGACTAACTGACTGAATGCAAATGCATTATTTTGATCTTGAGTTTGTGTTTTAATCGTGCGTCTTTTTTTCCACACCCTTGATGATGCGCTTTCCTTTTTAATTTCCTTATACATAACGCTTTTTTTTTTCGTCTGTTTTTGGTCATTTGGCCTAGCATCAGCTTTCACACCCCGTTGCACCATTTAAAAAAACCCAGAGTAAATTCAGAAGCGTGGATGCAATCTTGGGAATCATTTGACCAGCCTCAGCATGCTGGAGTGAAACCAGTGAACACGATTGGGCAGCCCAGACGTATTTAGTGTCTGTAGGTCTGTTAGAATTATTACCTTACTGCCTGGATGCCAGGCCAACTTTTTGAGTTGATCACCGCTATGTAGGACTGCAATAACTGTCATTTCATTTCTGCAGCCAGCAAAATGTGAACTGAGTGGGTTGAATAAATAATAAATACATTTCAATAAAAGACGGTAGTAAATGTATTTATTGAGACGTGCTTATGGAAACAAAAAAAAGAGTTTAGCTTGGTAACACTTTAAGAGGGCAATGCTGACTAATATTTGTTAGCCAGCTAGCTAATGCTAACGTTTTTAGCATGTATGCTAGCTAAAGGGGGATGGTTTATTTTTATTTATTTAGTTATTTTTTATTTTTTTGGCTTACATGTTCAGTCTCCTCCCAGCTGAAGAGTTTATGGTGGTTTATGCTGGGTAGTAAAATTACCAGCATGTGCTTTGAAGTTTTTCAGCTGGGATGGAGCGAGCTAGCTTGACTCCGCAGGCAAACCTCCTCAAATTGTAAATGCACAGAGACTTTTATTTTGGAAAATGAACTTTTCAAAAGACAAATACAAACTATAGGGAAAATATAACAACTAGGCCTGGTATGTGACTGAAAATTGTATCATTCACAATGAGCTAGATCAAAGTTATTTGCAAAATTAATTTACTACAGATAATAAAAGAGAGAAATGAAGCAGAAATGAAAAAGGTGGACTATGTGTTTAAAATTGAACAATGAAATGTGGCATGTTTAATACTATGTTTAACCACCAGGTGGCCCACCTGGAAAACATTGAACAATACAAAATGGCTTTGCTGTTAGTGGGCCCACAGCAGCCCACTATGCACTACCAGGGGGAGGTCAGCCGTAGCCTGCTTTAGACTTGTATTCACTGAACAAGAAAAGACAATTACATAATCACAACTGCTGAAACCAGTTAATACTCAGCATCAGTTCCATGATCATGGCGCCCTAGACTGTCTGAAGTTGACTTGTTTAGTTTGCAGTGGAGCTCTAAGGCTAATGTGTCTAACAGGTAATGAAAGCCTATGTTCAGTTAATTAGCATCATGCTAGCTGCAGGCCTGAATGAGTATGTTCTTGCCTCAAACCATATGCTGAATTGTCTCAGATTTGGTTATGTGGTTTCTGACTCTTACATAAATGCACAACTTTAAGGTGCTACTGCTACGTACTTTTGTCTGTTGCTATAGGTTACAGCATGTCATACTGTTAGAAAAGCCAT
Source organism: Prochilodus magdalenae (assembly GCA_024036415.1). NCBI lineage: Eukaryota > Metazoa > Chordata > Actinopteri > Characiformes > Prochilodontidae > Prochilodus > Prochilodus magdalenae. The sequence continues at coordinate 57,434 of JAMWET010006358.1, read as the reverse complement.
GTAAACAAATCGATTTGAGATAGAAGATATATAAGTTTAGGATATTAAGACTGTGATTTAGGCTTTTTGTGCACATAGTTGTGTTTATTTTCCGAGTGAAAATATATTTTACACATTCTACTCAAAAAACATATACGAATATATTTTAGCTAAAACCAGCCAAACATTATTTTAACTGAAGCAAAGTTTTGCATATGACTCTGTGGCCCTTTTCATATGACTCTGTGGCCTGGGGATTTAACAGCAGGTTGTGAAACTTTAGTCCCATGATGGGGGTTCTTTAAGATGCTGTGGCTACCAACGATCTAAATTCATGGGTGAGGTTAATTCAGGGTGCAATGAAGACATTAGGTGTCCTCCCATGCTACAGGCCTCGGAGTGACTCTCCTGCCACTGACAGTATCTTATATGGCTCCTCTTTATCTTCCTGAACAACTTCTCCCACTCTCTTCCTCTCAGCTCCAGCATCTGTCTCTCTTCCTCTTCCTTTAACATGGTCTTTCCCACCACGGCCCATTCCGTCACTTTTGTTCACGGGTGGTCTCCTACAGTCCTACGTTTTTTGGCCTTTGGCCTTGCTCAAAAAATTAAAGGGAACACTTTGAAAACACATCAGATCTCAATGGGAATAAAAAACATGCAGAATATCTTAAAAAGTAAGACATAAAAGTAAAAATCAACAAAAATGGAGATACATGTTTTTCTTTGGGCAGCGGACAATACTGAGCTTCTGGACAGTCTGAAGTGCAACCTGGTGGCGTCGGATGGACCGGAACATAACGCCCAGAGGTGTTCTATTGGATTTAGGTCAGGCGAGCCGGTGGGCCTGTCAATGGTATCAATTCCAAAATCCAAATCCAATCAGAGTAGAGCTCGTTAACATATACCAGTCTTAAAGGGACAGTAACTAAAACAGACTATGAATCTAAGAGATAAGGAGAGCGTAATATAAAACGGAATTATAACTGGCACATAAAGGCACACGAATTGTTACGAATGGTGGATATTTACACAAATATTTATATAATATACGTGCTAAATAGAGGTATGGGCAAATTGCTAAAGGGCAAAACATGAGAGAAACAGCATCTACTAAATGTCATACGTACAAATGAATAAACCATACCAACTGAATAAATGCTCTGCCCTGCAGACCCTGCACTGTAGTCTGTGTCCACAAGATGGCACAATAGTCCAGCTCGTACCCCAAAAGGACAACGACAACTTCTCTCAGTCTCTCCATATCTAAACGCCTTTATTCGGCCCATCCTGACTTGACTCATAATGCAATGTGAAGGTGAGAAGTCTTAACTTCTGCACGGTGTACGGGGATCAGTACCCATCTCTCTCATCTCAAGAGTCGGTTTACCGGACGGTTCTTTCGAGTTGCGCGATTCAGTGAATCATTTACAATCATTTATCATTTATTTTCATTTTCTGTATATACAGTGACGTATTCAACTCATCTCCTTCGGCATAACGCTACGTAGAGCATTTATAAAGAGGCTCAAAGTACACAAAGGGGAACCTCACACTTTTTTTTATTCTGTAATTAATAAAGATGAAAACAAAGACATTAATTTCATATCGAACCGCTTTGTTCACCACTCAAAGGCTGAAATATTCAGAAATTTTTAACATTGGAGGACTTGCTCTTTTGTTTTAAATATGTTTACGTTTAAAATATTTTGTTGAGACACCACAGCATTTATTTATTTATTTGTTTGTTTGTTTGTTTGTTTGTTTGTGTATGTTTCTATTATTCAATTAAGTCGTTCGAAGTTTCGGTTTCCCCAATATAGCTCGAGTTAGTTGGAACTGGGAATCGATTCTTCCGATTCAGTGAACGGATTCGGTTCGAAACAAGCGAGTCACTCACGAGTCGGATATCAGTTGCGCAGAAGAGAGAGCGGCAATCACACGGGCAGAGAGAGAGCGAGAGAGAGAGAGGGATTTACAGGCAGCACTGCAACTGAAAGAAAAGTGGAGGATAAAGTGCAGCAAAGGTGAGTGAGAGCCAGCCGGTTCGCGGTGGAGGAATAGAAGGAGTGATGAAGTCTCTATTAAAGCCACAGTGATGTCTCTGGACGCCTGGCCCCACGCGTCGTTGTTTTGGGTGAAGTCAGCTTCGCCAGCCTCTGGTTGGAATTTGCCCGTTCCACCTTAAATCTCCTGCTTGGCGCCGGAATGTAACTGCTGCGTCATTTAAGGTGGAACGGGAAAATTCGAAACAGAGGCTGGTGAATTAGAAGCTGACTGTAGTGTGGCCACTAGAAGAGCTCGTGTGGGGTCTTTCATACGTACTGTACAGCCAGGGGGGGTCTATTACACAACACGTGCGCGTGGACTTTTAACCCATTAGTATCTATTTCAAACTTGTCCAGTTCAGTCTTTTGGTCACGTGGTGCTAGTGTTTTGGGGCAGGACAGTATGAAACCTGCAGTGGTACGTGAGATAAACTGGAGAACTCCGAGCTTTGTGTCAGCTGCTAAAGCCTTGTGTTGTGCCAGATGTTCCTCCTATAAGCCAATAAGCTGAGCTGCACTGTAGCTCTGGCTTCAGCGGGCCATTCATTCAACTTACTGAGCTTATAGAAACAAGTGGAAACCTGCCATATGCCCATTGCATCCTCCTTTCTCCTGTTCTCTTTCATTTCCTCTGCTCTCTCTTCTTTCTTAGCTCTTTCTTTCTGTTCCTGTCTATGTAAGCCTGTTTCCGCCACTTTAAAAAATCCTGATTGAGAATGGATTTCAAAGTGAGACGAAAAGATCTTAAAATAAAAAGAAAGAATCTTAAAATAATGAGAGGATACTTCAAAATAAGGAAATAATGACTTCACAGAATAACGGCTTAGCATGACCAAATAATAAGGATACACTCGCTCTTTATCTACACCACTTAGAGCTGGCACAGGCTCCTTTTGTAGCCTATGCCAGCACTCATTGGGCAGAAGGCAGGGAATACCCGAGACAGGTTGCCAGTCAAAATAATGACACAGCATCTTAAAATAATGACGTAATATCTCACAGTAATGATTTAGCCTCTTAAAATATCTGGATATCAAAATGATGACCTGACATCTCATCTCAAAATAATGACGTAGCGTCTCAAAATAATGACGTAGCTTCTCAGAATTACTAGATAGCATCTCAAAATAATCACCTAACATCTTGTGGCTTGTTATCTCAAGGACTAGCATTTCAAAATAATGATATAGCATCTCAAAATAATGAGTTAACATCTCACATAGTTTGTTATCTCAAAGACTAAGCATTTAAAATAACGACTTAGCATCTCAAAATTAATAGTATCTCAAAATAATAACATAGCATCTTAAAATAATGACATAATATCTCACAGTAATGATTTAGCCTCTCAAAATATCTAGATGTCAAAATGATGACCTGACATCTCATCTCAAAATAATGACGTAGCATCTCAAAATTAAGACGTAGCTTCTCAGAATTACTAGATAGCATCTCAAAATAATCACTGAACACCTTAAATGGCTTGTTATCTTAAAGACTTAGCATTCAAAATAACGACTTAGCATCTCAAAATATTGATGTAGCATTTCAAAATAATGACGTAGCATCTCAAATTGAATAGTATCTCAAAATAATGACATAACATTTTACATGACGTAGCATCTCTAAACAATGATGTAGCATTTTGAAATAATGACGTACCATCTCAAATTAAATAGCATCTCAAAATAATGACTTAACATCTCACATGGTTTGTTATCTCAAAGACGTAGCATCCCAGAATAAGATGTAGCATTTCAAAATAATGACGTAGCGTCTCAGAATTACTAGCTAGCATCTTAAAATAATCACCTAACATCTTAAATGGCTCGTTATCTCAAAGACTAGCATTTCAAAATAATGATATAGCATTTTAAAATAATGACGTAGCATTTTAAAAACAATGACGTTGCATCTCAAATTAAATAGCATCTCAAAATAATGACTTAACATCTCACATAGTTTGTTATCTCAAAGACTAAGCATTTAAAATAATGACTTAGCATCTCAAAATATTGACGTAGCATTTTAAAATAATGACGTAGCATCTCAAATTTAATAGTATCTCAAAATAATGACATAATATTTTACATGACGTAGCATTTCTAAATAATGATGTAGCATTTTGAAATAATGACGTACCATCTCAAATTAAATAGCATCTCAAAATAATGACTTAACATCTCACATGGTTTGTTATCTCAAAGACGTAGCATCTCAGAATAATGATGTAGCATTTCAAAATTATTAGTATCTCTGAATTACGAGATAGCCTCTTCAAATAATGACCTTACTGATATAATAGACCTAAATGAATCCTGTGTGAGTCTAGTTACTGGTCTGGTCTAGTCTAGTTAGACTGCTTCTTAGCGAAAGCAAGCCTTTGATGTACTTTGCTCATTCATGGCCAACGGGAAGAACAATAACAGTGATGACCTGTGATGAAGAAGTTAGGAGGGTTCAAGGGAGGAAACACAGTCAGTAGTAACTGCAATGAAGGAAGACAAATCGGCGCTTGCATCCGTATTCATCCATCATTAAGACTTTGAAGTAGTTACAGTGGGTATTTTTAGGAACACAAACGAGAATAAAAATGTTTCTTCCTCAAAATTATTCTCCCAGAATGCTTTTCATGTCGTGCTTTATGACAGCAGAGCTTCTTTCTTCCTCTGATGTCCAGGTGTATATACTTGGACAAGTCTAGAGGGGCCGACAGCGAGTGGAGTTATTACTTTCCAAATTCGCTCAGACAAGTCACTGTGATCATACGGACCATTTGTAGACTGTGTACACCAGACATAAATGGCAATATCCAGTAAATTGGTTTTATATAAGCAGCACAGGAACTGCTGTTTAGCTTTGCCAGTGAAATGGTGCAGGAAACTGTGAAGACACAGATAGAACGCTGGACTGTCCGACATGCATGCAGCAGCAGCTGATTTGTGAGATCATATCTGAGGATGGTGGTCAGTGTAACAGCTATTACTTTTTATTAACACTGGTAGCTGGTGGCCGACACTGGTAGCTGGTGGCCGACACTGGTAGCTGGTGGCCAACACTGGTAGCTGGTGGCCAACACTGGTAGCTAGTGGCTAACACTGGTTGCTGGTGGCCAACACTGGTAGCTGGTGGCCGACACTGGTAGCTGGTGGCCAACACTGGTAGCTAGTGGCTAACACTGGTTGCTGGTGGCCAACACTGGTAGCTAGTGGCCATCACTGGTAGCTAGTGGCTAACACTGGTAGCTGGTGGCCAACACTGGTAGCTGGTGGCCAACACTGGTAGCTGATGGCCAACACTGGTAGCTGGTGGCCAACACTGGTAGCTGGTGGCCAACACTGGTAGCTAGTGGCCAACACTGGTAGCTGGTGGCCAACACTGGTAGCTGGTGGCCAACACTGGTAGCTAGCGGCCATCGCTAGTGGCTAACACTGGTTGCTGGTGGCCACCAGCTAACACTGGTTGCTGGTGGCCAACACTGGTAGCTGATGGCTAACACTGGTAGCTGGTGGCTAACACTGGTAGCTAGTGGCTAACACTGGTAGCTGATGGCTAACACTGGTAGCTAGTGGCTAACACTGGTAGCTAGTGGCTAACACTGGTAGCTAGTGGCTAACACTGGTAGCTAGTGGCTAACACTGGTTGAAAAATGTTCAAAATGTTCCGATCTGCATTCTTTCGAAAGTGTAGCATACTTTAACAAACCATTGTCTTAGGTCTTAGAGTTGTTCACACGATAACAAAGAGGCGCTTGTGAATAGTGAAATATTTTGGTGTGTAGATAAATAATCTAAAATTTAAACCAATCAGAGACTTTTTTGTTTTGGCGCAGCTTTTTTACTGCATTCAGTTTTACATTTAAGCCAGATATAGTGAATATGAATTTTTGGTTCTTAATGCTTATGTCATGTAATTGCAAATCCACAGGCCTAGAGTTTGATATGAAAGATCAGCGATGGTGGTGCCAGACGTCCGAAGGGCTTAATGCTTCTAAATTAACTCCACCCATAATAATATTTTACCATGTAACAGTTTAAGGCAACTGTGTGATGATTTAGCTATGATGCTAATCGGTCACCTAACAGTAGCCATGAGCGTATTTACCTTGTACTTGTATCCCTATTAAAGTCTCAGTAAAATGTCAATCATCTACTGCAAAATATGCATCTAAATGTCCTCAAGATGTCCCATGCTTGACCAACTAAGAGGCAAACTAAGACCCCAAACTTTTGATCTGCAGTGTAAATAAACACTAATGGGATGAAAAGAAAACAGAGACAGACCCATTGCAATCTGCCACCATCCGACAGAACCCCATTTCTGTTGTAATTTAATTTAAAGGCTGTTATGCAATGACTCAGTCATGTCCCCAGGGCTATCACTGCAGTCTGTCACTGGCTTACTTTCACTGAGCACCAAGCCCCTCAGAAGCTGTAAGACATGAGAGATCAGTTCTGCCAACACAGACTGTGCAATTACAATAATCATTCAAATAGCAGACAGATGACCGAGCAGAATATGACCCACCTTTGACAGAAGGCCTTGAGTGTAGATCAGTGGAGGTTACACAGTATCCCCCCCTTTACCAAATGTAGTCTGTGAGCCCAGGCCTATTTAGTGTTGCACCGGAGTTACAAACCACATGTAGCTAAATACTGTAGTAACAGAACGTCATACCCCACCAGTTAGCTGTGTGCTAACTGTATATCTGAGCCACATGGCGTTGTTTAGTAATCTCAAATAGACTTCTCTTGATGGTTGTATCATTTATGTATTGTTACATAGTACAGTCACATGAACGTCTTAGGACGGTAGACCTGGGCAAAATGGCGATGTAATTACATATCTGCAAGTTCGGACCATGCCTTTAACTTTTGGTGGTAGTGTGGGGGAAGACTGATTAAAGAACACTAGAGAACTCTGAGAACGTGGACTGGACTTGTGGGTGGCTTCTGTCTGCAGCTAAGATTAATGGCTTCGTAAGAAACACCCTATGAAAGCCATAACCAGCCAAGCTGTTTTTTCCAAACTTTGTGTTCCTTGATTTGAAGGACTGTAATATCATTTTCATTATCAGTTTTCGTGTAGTTAGTTAATGCTGAGTCATATCGACTGAATCCAGATTGGAGTATTGTGATAAATGGTTTTTGATATCATCCAGGCCAAGCCAGAAACCACATAAGCAAACCTGTTTGGCGAAGCAAAGCAACCCGACACAGTTTGAGGCAAGTCCATTTCGATTTAGAGCTGCAGTTAGCTTGATGCTAAAGTGTCAGCTGTAACTTCCATTGCTTAGAAACGAGTAGCCCCGTTGCGCTAGTTTAAAACCTCAGCGCTGTAAAGTGTGTTATTTTTCAAATCATGCTTTTACGCTGATTTCATTATGACCATGTGAGTTACCGGATAG
>JAMWET010006358.1:32500-45000 GCA_024036415.1 Prochilodus magdalenae | reverse complement strand
ATTTAAATTAATTAGGTAAAAACAAATAATAGACCCAAAAAAATAGGTTTAAATGAATTGAATTAATTTTTTCCCCTCTTTTCTTATTTATTCATATTTATTTATTCATTTTATTTTATGCAAACCTGGCTTTATGTCTGTGTATGTGTGATTTAAGATTCAAGCGTTTATTTATAAGTGCCTAGCAATTACAATATAAATACTAAGTACTAAACAAGAAAGAAAAGACTAGAGAGAAAAAATTATATGTATGTATATAAATTAAAGAAAATATACAATATATATGTTATATAAGTTATGGTTATGTCTGGTATTATAATGGCTGGGGGATGGGGAGTGTGTTCTTTTCTGTGTTTTTCTTGTGATATAATGTGAAAATATAAAAAAACTGACCAACAAAAACAAGAAACGGTCTGAAAATGAACTTCATGATTATAGTGACCAAAATGATCTCATTGATCAGATTTAGCACTATTATTACTAACAAGGTTAACCAATCCCGTCACACAGGCTAAAAACCAAAGACCCGAGAGTTCGCCCCATGGACAGTAAAACAGGTGGTAACACGGTTCTTTGGAATTCCTAGTTTGCTAATCCTTCATTAACACAGAGAGGCGTTAATTATGAGCAGATAATTAGCGCTTTTAAATGCAAAAGTTCGGTTCCCGGGTCCAACATTCCCAGGCATGTCTCCAGGTGCTTAAATGACCATTGTAGGATAGATGTGAATTTCCAAAGGGATGCGATATTCTTCTCACGCCAAGCTCAAAAGGAAGGACTGAGTCTCCTTGTATACTATAGGTCAGTTTGTAGGTCATTTCAGAATACCATGGTAAAGCTTTAGGGGGCAAATTAAATAGCCATGTTTTCCAGTTCTCACTTCCCCCTGCCAGTAAAGTAGGCTAATTGACTCAAGACTTTGTATCTATTAATTATTAATAACTTCAGACACATACAAATAATGCTGTCATTGTATATAGAAGAAAGAGGGCTAGAAATGAAGTGGTCTAATAGTGTTTGTTTCAACAGCATGCAAAAAATCCTAGGGTCCAGAGGGCATCCTAGGGGTCCTACCTAGCATGCTTATATGATTAGTACAGTGTATATAGGCCTAGTGTCTTGTGTGTGAAGCCATGGAGGTCACAAAGAGGGTCTTATAAGATTCAAACTGGTGCTCCCTTTGCAGACCAGGATGACCATCTTCGATCACATTTTCCTCCATGCTGTGAATGTTACGTGGCTTCTTCCCATCTTCTCTCCACCCACTGAAAGGTTCTTCAGGGAACCCAAGGTTGTCCTTCCAAAGAATCCATTTTGGCACCTATATGTTTACAGCTGAAGACGGAACCTCGTATGCCACTAAGCACGAATGACGTACAGCTGACGTTATCCCAGGACGGCAGTTAGGGTGATCTTCATGAGCAGTTTCCTCACTGAACGTTTTACACAGCTGGACCCCGGACCACCCCTGAAAGAGGCTTTTCACAGAGGCCTCGTCCATCCGGCTGTATGGCTGCAGGGCAGTTTGGCTTGATCACCAGCCCAGACGGCCTCGGGCTGCCATAAACTGTGGCTACGAGTTATTTCCGAATGGTTCTTGTCCCTTGTCACTTCCTCTTCCTCTTGGGTTACTGCTAGCTATGATGGCACTCTTTTCAATTTGAGATTTACTCATTGAAAATAATCACTTCCATTGGACAAGAAATTTTTATTGTTTAAAATTAGGCTAAATTAGGTGGTGATGGTGTGAGGCGTGAGACCGTGTCGTGAATGATAATGCATTTACATAAAGAAACATTATGGTCTGACTGAGTTGTAAGACAGCCGTCTCGTTCATGGAGCACCTGCTACTGCAGTTCTATAGAACTCTAAGCTGAGGTCAGACCAGTCTAGTCTCAGATATGTATTGACTCATTTGACTAAAGTCTGTCAACTACAGGGGTTGGACAATGAAACTGAAACACCTGGTTTTAGACCACAATCATTTATTAGTATGGTGTAGGGCCTCCTTTTGCGGCCAATACAGCGTCAGTTGGTCTTGGGAATGACATATACTGCGTCCTGCACAGTGGTCAGAGGGAGTTTAAGCCATTCTTCTTGCAGGATAGTGGCCAGGTCACTACGTGATGCTGGTGGAGGTTCGTCCTTCTTGGTGGTATGCTGACATTACCCTGGATACCGTGGCTCTTGATACATCACAAAGACTTGCTGTTTTGGTCACAGATGCGCCAGCAAGACGTGCACCAACAGTTTGTCCTCTTTTGAACTCTGGTATGTCTCCCATAATGCTGTGTGCATTGCAGTATTTTGAGCAGAACTGTGCTCTTACCTGCTAACTGAACCTTCACACTCTGCTCTTACTGGTGCAATGTGCAATTAATGAAGATTGGCCACCAGGCTGGTCCAATTTAGCCATGAGACCTCCCACACTAAAATGACAGGTGTTTCAGTTTCATTGTCCAACCCCTGTATGTTGGCTTCTTCAAAAGGACCGTGCATTGTCTGTTTTTGTTTATTTAAGGAGGAACTATTTACCAGATGTCTGAAGAGTTTAATGCCTCTTAAAGTTTCTTCACAGAGCATTATTATATAAAATAATTACGAACACTTAGACCCATGCTTTATGGTAGCTTTGTGAAAGAAAATCACATTATTTGAATCTTTTAATGGTGGAGGAATACAAAATGGGTGTTCTCATTCAGAATAGTGAACAAACATTTAGATTTAAATGATTTTACCATCATCAGCAACACATTTAAAACTTAGAAGACCCATGCAGGTTCACTAGTGGATTTGGATAGTAAATAAGTTGGCTGTATTTATGACCCTGGGTTCCCATCATCATCGCTGTGAAGAAAGAGTTGAGCTCTGTTTACTTGATTAATCATCAAAACCCATAATCAATAGTGACAGCCTTGGTCTAAGTGTAGTGTTGTTCTGCCTCAGCCACAGAGGGATCCAGTCACGAGCCTCAAACACACACTGAAGCTGATGCCAGATCAACAGCCCTCTGTGTGGTCCTCATAAAGCCTATTCAAGCTCAGCTCAGACGTGCCTCGCAAAAAACCCACAGTCCCAGACTCTCCGCCCGAACGAACACAGCATTAAACCAGCACGGGGAACGTGTGTAAATCCCACAGTTCCCACCATCAGAGCCACCCAGGCTCAGGAAGTCTGAAAGCACATAGAATGGTGAATATGAATGACCTAAATGATGAAAACGTCCCTCACTTAATGTAGTCTGTAGGGCGAGGTCTGTTTGGTGTTTGAAATTACCCGAGCTGCAAATTGAAACATGTAATGGAAACTTATAGCCACCATTAAGCAAACTGCTAAGAGGTCTTACATAGACAACTCAACACAGTATGTGATGCTTAAGGCATGTAACTTGCACAATGCAAACTGATTCTGACTTACTTGTTGGCGACACTAGCTTTGTAGCACCAGTCCAAATTTTAAGTCCAAATGCAGATTTTGTGTGCAGCATTTGAGAAAAGTTTGAGGAAAAAAAAAACACCCAAATATTTAAAAAATTATTTTTGCTCTGGGGCGACACTAAAACCAAATATGAAAAGGGGCCATGTGATGATGTGAGGCATCGCACATCACAGAATACCTATGTATTATACATTATAACTATGTACACTTACCTGTAACTGCTTAACTTGACAATGGTGAAAAGGGAACTGAAGGGTTCACCTTAGTTTTACCTTTTTAGGCGAACCCAACCTCTGTAGAAGAGGAGGGGAAAATCAGAGTAAGTGGAACAGAACAGGCTGTGGTTGTGAACTCCAGGATCCCCTCAGGCCACTAATGGTTTAGCCCGGGGGAGGGGTAACCTGTTTAAATGTGGTGTTACTGGGGGTACTGGAAGGGAGGTTCCGCTCTTTTCTAGATAGAGCATGGTTAGGGATCTGCGTGACTTTGTAGTCATAAACCGAAACACTCTTGCCAGTAGAGTATATCTTTGTCGTTTTATTTCTTTTTGTCCGTGTGTGAACGTGCGTTTTTCTGTAAATATGTAATTAGTCTTCGTTTGTGTGTAAATAAAGGTGAAGGGGAAAAACTACTCTTGTGCATACCGCACTTTTTCCAGACCTCAAGACTGTTCGCCCGACACTACCCATAAAGGGCCCCCCCACCACAACTTTTGTCCGGTAGAAGGACGCGCTTTATCACAGGCCATGGAATAGGTTTTTGAATAAACAATGACAGATCAACTAAGGCACATGATTGCATTGCACCTGATCCTATTGCTGGCTACGTAGCAATAGTGGGCTACCGATACACTTACACCAAACGTTTCACTCACAACCCTGCACACTTCCCTTAATAGTTGGTATGGGTGGCCAGTGACAGGAAACAACTGACCACAGCTTAGCTAACTGTAGCTTTTTAAAGGTTGCTTTCTACATCCTTAATCCGAACTCACAGTGAAAAATGGCTCCCAACAATGTGCTTCCAGCATTACCAAATGCAAGGTGAAGATTGTCAGGTTGACTCAGGGAACCCTCATTAAGTGGACCAGTGCTTGCCCTGCCTGGTGTCTCTGAGCTGCAAACAACAAGGACATAGAAAGATGGCAAATTACTGTCAACATGAATAGATTTAATTACAACTGCTCATTTAGAAACATCCAGTATTCATGGTGGCCTAAGAAATCTAAAGTTTGTTTGCGTATCCATAATACATTTTTTTCTGCTGAAATTTTATTAAATGTATGTAACATCTGTGAAACGTTTGAACACAGGGATCAAGCGTGTGGTTGGTGTAGCTCAGCGGATAACACCACTGCCCACCAGAGAGCCACCACCACATGTGGGAGACTGGGGTTTGAATCCCAGTCTGGGTGACTATGCTGTGCTACACCAATAAGAGTCCTTGAGCAAGACTCCTAACACTACATTGGTCTACCTGTAATATGATTAACCTTGTAAGTCACTCTGGGTAAGAGCGTCAGCTAAATGCCACGAATGGAAATCTGGCTAGTGGCAGGCTGGTGTCTTATCTTCGTATTCAGCGTTGCATATTAATGGTAAAATCGTATCCTCGATTCATTTTGCTTGTGTGGTCAGGTTTCACTTTCCAGTGCCAGCCTTGGTTCATCCTAAGGTTTATTCCCCTTTAGGGAGTTTTTCTTTGTCGCCTTTGGATCTTTGCGGGCTGAGTCCCCGATTAGTTTTTTTTTAAGGTCTGTGACTTGACTTGAGGCGTGTGTATGTGTGTTTGCAAGGGAGTGTGATCCACCCTTCGTCTCGGTTGAGCACCATTATAGGGGCTTCCTCCCAGGCACTGTATAGCAGTAGCCTACGGGCTGTAGTCGAGGAATGTTTACAACGTTCCAGCCCAGGTCGTTCACATTCCTGCATCAGTGATCACAGCAGAAAACGGGCGGAGGTTTTACAGGAGGATGGCCCACCATTATCATGTAGGGTCACTAGTCGTCTTTAAAACCAGTCAGACCAAAGTCTTTGACTTTGTGCTCCGTAACTTAATAAAACCTGCCCCCGCAGTAGTTGGTGGGTGTGGATGTTCATGCTGGTCACAGGTATTTTGGACGAACTAAAATCTGGCTTTTTTTGCAAATGTAATGCAGAATTGCTGCTTAATTGCTGAGTTTAACATGTTTAGGGTTAGGTTTATTCTTTCCAATTTATTTCATTCAGCAAAATGACTGTAATTATGCACTAACATACCATCACTGTCCAAAGAAAAACTCCAAAATGGCAACTTTACAGGAGAGGCCAAAAACCTCTTTTAATTTGAATGGAAGTCAATGAAACCAGACGTCTTTCCAAGCAGTTTTGGGTTATTTCTGTTGGTCCATTCTTCATGAAATGTCCACCCCATGTAAATAGCAGCTCATGTGATCAAATAAGGCATAAATGTAAAATCAACAAAAATGGAGATACATGTTTTTCTTTGGACAGCGAGGATATGCAGAACTGTGTTCTTAATAGAGCATTGGTTATTTGCACCTAATCATTTAACAAGTCATTAGGAGTGCCCAAACCTTTGCATACGACGACGATGTATAAAAGAAGCTCCATGCTGACTTTGTTGTTAGATGCACTGCAATAATTTCTGTGTGAGCGGATCTGCCCATTAGAATTCAATTAAAAATTGATTTTTTTGGTCAGATTAGTGATATAAGTGTAATATATTGCTATGTATTTGCTTGTCTAAACTAAGAGTCTTCAGCTTTGTTCGATCATCTTCTTCACATGTCAAATTTAATGTGATAAAATCGAGAAATCATGTTATTATATTATATATATTCAGTTAACAAAGAAATAGCTACTCTAGGATTAGCTCAGAACGGTGACAGCACTCTGATCCCGTTCTGTTCTTCCATGTGCTTTTATTTATATAGTTATAGTTATATTAACCTCATGAATATCCAGGCTTATTGCATACTGAGGTTTATTATTCAGTGACTACATGGACTGCAGTGTAACCTGGCTAAGTTACTCCTAAGTTATAGGACTTTATAATAAAACTGGCCATCTTCTCGCCGTTTAAGGGGTTATCACAAATCACGTTTGAACATTAATGCGAGCAGATTTCCTTTTTATGATAAACGTCTTTTGATGACAGTGGCTTGCTGAGTTAGCACAAAGCAAGTAATGCAAACAATGAACCACCTCAAGATCAAGATATAAAACTTGAAAAACGGGGAGGGATGCGTCATAGCAAGGTGTCGCCTGAAACAGTGAAAGAATGCGTTCAGGTCACGTTCACATTCAGATTCGCTTCGGCTGTTATCAGTGACCTACGGCTGGTGTTTTGACTGTTGGGAGTTGTGTTGTCTTCGCAGTACTGCCAGTGCTCGCTCTCAGTCTTTTAGGGGTAAGTCAGCTGTTCCTGTGTTTTACATCTGCTTGATTGAGCTTCTGCATTTGGAAAGCATGGTTTGGAGTTTCCATCAGTTTGGTGTCAAAGCTGACCAGCATATGGCAACAAAACAGGCCTCAGGAGACGCATTGCTATATTTGTCGGTAGCTTGTTCCGACTTTCTTTTCATCGTCCTGCCGTTTTTTTGGTCTATCACTTCAAATGAACATTCCGTCACAAAGCAATGCTGGGAGCCTCTGGCAAAGTGCACACACGGATGAAACCGAATGTGTTTGCCGTTAAGATTCAGTAAGTTATTGGCTTTCAAGTGAGAAAGTAGAAGATAAAAAAGCGTTTTCTGTTTTGTTTTATGTTAAGCTCTGGGACATCAGATTTGTAGCATATGACGGTAGAACCATAGCTGGTTTCATTGTTTGGTTCTCTCTCTCCCAATCAGTCACCTCTCGATATACCAGGGACGGATCGGCCTGACTATATTAAGCCCACAGTACTTTCTTCTTTCATATTTAATCTGTGACATGCAGCGAAATCTAAATCCAGTCAAGCCGATCCAGATGGGACCTGATCCAGGCATGTTTTGCCCAATCCAGTTTCAGCACTACTCTACTGTCCTATGTTCACCAGTGTGGAGTAATGTAAAGGATGTAAAGGATGTCATCCTGCTCATGTTCAGCTCATTTTTCAGTCCATGTCTCCCATGTTTTTCACCGGTAACAACCAAAAATGTTCTGCTTTAATATCTGCACTGCTTCTGCTTTAAAACCAGCAGCCTAGTTCAGTTTTGTGTCATTTATGAAAATGTTACAATTACCTGACGCTCTTATCCAGAGCGACTTACAAGGGTAATCATATTACAGGGAGGCCAATGTAGTGTTAGGAGTCTTGCCCAAGGACTCTTCTTGGTGTAGCACAGCATAGTCACCCAGACCGGCATTCGAACCCCAGTCACCCACATGTGGTGCTGGTTCCCTGGGGGGTAGCAGCGCTATCCGCTGAACTACACCAACCACCGGATTGGATTTCAAAATATTCAACATGAAACTACTAGGAACAAATCAGGGAGCCAAAAATTGGATGAAGACACGTCCATGATGAAGTGTAGTTACAACCTTTTGAAAAGATGCCACACAGTGAAGTATGCAGGGGTTAAATGGATGAAATGTAAGAGCACTGGCACCAGATCGATTGATGGTTTTGGCCAAACCTCAGAGATATATAGAAAAGCTGTATTGGTGCCGGGGTGAGCAACATGGCAGTTCTATTATATCATGTTACTTCAGGATGACAATATGCATCACAGTATTTATTTTTTTGTAACAATAAACACACAACTACAGTGAATTTTTTGTAGTTTTATGAACAGAATTTCACTAAATCCAGGTAAACAGGCCCAATTCTAATCACTTTATAATGAAACGTGGTTCGTCAGCATGCCTTAAGTACTGATAAAATCCACTATAATCCTTAGAAAGGTGAATTGTGAAATAATGAATCCCCAATAATGATAAAATATCACCATATTATCCAGCCCTCATTGGTGCTCCTCTGTTTTAAAGTATGCAAGTTCTCCTAAACTCCTACCAGTTACAAACCTGCAGGTTTCGCTGTTATATTCTAATAAAAACAATCCGGCTTTGCTTTTCATGCAAATAAATGACAATAATACAACAACAGAGTAAAGCCATAAAGGCCTTGGTTACATTATGATTGTGCTGACTGTACATGAGCAGACATGGAGTACAGAACCAGAGTATTGGTTCTTTTTGGGAGGAGCCATAAATATTTCAAGGGCACTCTCCACTTAAACAGCTTATGCATGGGACTGTAAAAAATAGGAACATTGCAACACTATGTTTTCCACAGTCCGAACTGTATTAGGAGTGTTTACTGTTATTTATCATGACTCATTTCTGTTGCTCCAGTCATCATGAAAAAAGAGCTGAGATACTTGTATTGTTGGGGGGGTGGAGGCGGTGGAGGGTGTCATGTAAGCATATCTACTAGATGGAACTAACTAGATAATGTGCTACCATATTTAAGAGCAATTCCATCACAATATACAGGGGTTGGACAATGAAACTGAAACACCTGTCATTTTAGTGTGGGAGGTCTCATGGCTAAATTGGACCAGCCTGGTGGCCAATCTTCATTAATTGCACATTGCACCAGTAAGAGCAGAGTGTGAAGGTTCAGTTAGCAGGTAAGAGCACAGTTCTGCTCAAAATACTGCAATGTACACAACATTATGGGTGACATACCAGAGTTCAAAAGAGGACAGATTGTTGGTGCACGTCTTGCTGGCACATCTGTGACCAAGACAGCAAGTCTTTGTGATGTATCAAGAGCCACGGTATCCAGGGTAATGTCAGCATACCACCAAGAAGGACGAACCTCCACCAGCATCACGTAGTGACCTGGCCACTATCCTGCAAGAAGAATGGCTTAAAATCCCTCTGACCACTGTGCAGGACGCAGTATATGTCATTCCCAAGACCAACTGACGCTGTATTGGCCGCAAAAGGAGGCCCTACACCATACTAATAAATGATTGTGGTCTAAAACCAGGTGTTTCAGTTTCATTGTCCAACCCCTGTATATGCAAAGTCATGTACTCCTAGATTTGTGGACATGAGTTAATTTTAGTCTTTGCTTTTTTGTCATTAGCGTCTTACAGTCCCAGGCGTAGTACATTCTAAGGCTTTTCAGCAATGGCATAATTACACTTATTCTTAAGTTTCCATATTCTTGCATTTACATTAATAGCATTTGGCAGATGTTTTTGCCTCTAGGATTTACCATCTTTCAGATTTTAGCCCAAGGACTTACAGCATTGCATTCTTGTGCAAGCAGGGAAATCAAAACCTGTATGTCTGGAGGGCACCTACTATAGTATACCAGCCCTATCCTTAAGTTTCACAAGTGAGAAAGCTGCTGGCAGGTTCCGACCTTTTATGAGGATAAGGATCTGGTTTAGTCTAAGCTTAGACTCATAAAAATATTCTAATATTCACTTTCTATTGCCTAATAACTTGTGCATAAACTCAACACCTTTGAGACCATTGTATTTTTGTTTGTTTTCACAAGCCATGCGTTTCATATCAGCAGTAGTTTTACTTTTGCTGTTCTTTATTTTGAACGCAGTTAGTGATCTGTCTTTCAAAGGTGACTTTGTGTTTCTTATCCTTTCTGCAGATCAGTGCAGAGACATAGAGAAGGATGTCAAACCTGCCATACTACTCTATGTTTTATCTCCAAAAGATTAAATTTACTTCCTCACTCCGGCTCTAGCACCAGCACAACCGAGACAGTGTTCTCTTAGGATGTCTAAATAGTTTGTTTCTTTGGAGGAAGCATTTTTGTGATTTTAGTTCTGATTACTGTCAGTCAGCTTAACTGATTTTGTGTGGCGGAGGCCGACTAGGGGCTGAAGAAAGCCTGTATTAATGTCTGTTCCAGCCACATACTACATAATGAATGTTTGGTCTCCTTCATGCTGTGTCTGGTCTTTGATCTGAACGTCTTGGCCTGTGATGACCTGACCATGTGGCCTCTCCATCCACTCCCGCCTGCCCCCCAACAGCCTTAGGCAGCAGGCGTGGAAGTAATATATCTTCATCTGCCCATTAAGATCAGTTGAGGCATTTTACAAAGCAGTCACATCTAAAGTTTAGGTTATAAAAGTTTGTTATGGGAAGTTAATGGCTTTACTGCACATACTCGACTAGTAGCCCTTCTTTGTCTGCGCTGACCAGCGAAGAAGTTAGGCTTTGTATAGCAGCACTGAAAAACAAAATGGAGGAGATGCTAATTTAAGCACAAACCTTTTAATTTTATTTTCAGGGCCTGTTTATAGTCACATAAAAGTGATGCCTGAAGATAATGCAGTTAGTCGGAGGACTGTGTCTTTAATGTAGTGCTTTTGCTGTTTATCGTAGGCTAGTTAGCTAGCTTGCCTACTGCTAGGTTAACTGCTAGGCTAAGCACATATCTACACCACAGCTACCTCACTGCCACCAACCACAGTGCTTACAAAACACTTTTTTAACAGAAAAGGTATTTTTAATAAAGTATAATCTTACCTGTCTGGTAAAGTAATGGCTATGTTTGTGTTTTACTGCTTTTACATTTAGCTAGCTTGCTAACTTCACCAAAATAGAGAGTTTTTAACCTTTATTATGTACATTTTGGAAGGCACCACAATCTGCAAATCTCAGCATTAGATTGTCTGCTAAATGAACGAATGTATGAATAATTGAATAAATGGAAATTGAAGTACTGAAAGATTTTAAACTGTTGACATTGGAAAGAACCTGAAAGCAACTGAAAATTTCAGAATTAGCTGGGCATGTTAGCATTTGACTTGGCTAGCGTGTCCTTAGTTCCTAGCATCAGTGAATTCATGTTGTTATTGAGTATTGAGCATTAAAAAAATTGTCTCTCTCTCTCTCTTTCTCTCTTTCTCTCTCTCTCTCTCTCTCTCTCTCTCTCTCTCTCTCTCTCTCTCTCTCTCTCTCTCTCTCTCATTCTCTCTCATTCTCTCTCTCTCTCTCTCTCTCTCTCTCTCTCTCTCTCTCTCTCTCTCTCTCTCTCTCTCTCTCTCTCATTCTCTCTCTCTCTCTCTCTCTCTCTCTCTCTCTCTCTCTCTCTCTCTCTCTCTCTCTCTCTCTCTCAGGATTAGCTGGGCATGTTAGCATTTGACTTGGCTAGCGTGTCCTTAGTTCCTAGTATCAGTGAATTCATGTTGTTATTGAGTATTGAGCATTAAAAAAATTGTAAAGGATCGACTGTTGTTTTCATTTTCCACATTCACTGTAAAACAACTCTTTATAAATATTGTGTACTAATGTTACCAGCTAGCAGGTTCAGTTTTGGGGTAATTCTGGCTTTCTTACATTTGTTGATTACTAGGCAGATGTTAGAACAGGCCAGAATAGGAACAGATGCTGGACAGCATCATACAGTTTTGCCTCATGTCTATATCTGTGATACAATTTTGGTGTGCGTGTTGTGGACCAACAATGTGGTTGGACCCGATTTGGACCACATCCATACTCACTTTATATGTGTGGGCCAGATCTGGGCCGAGGACCCAGCCAAGAAAGTACTGGGCCAGAACAAACCCAAGGATGTGGTCCACAAGTAGGTCTGACAGATTTTGCTAACTGGTATAGCACTTGCAATGACCCCTGAGTGCTTGTCCCATCGATTTACGAACAGCCTGACTGTTTGAGCTTGAGAAATCAGATACTAGATTACTTTCAATGGGCGCCTGGCTCACAGTGCTAGTCTACGGCAATCACCCCCTTGGTTAAAAGCACACAGGTGTTAATAGCTCAGTGGTCAGAGAACTTGGCAGTGCTGTTCTTCTGTTTGCCTTATCATCTTATAAAGTTCAAAGGAGTTCACTCTGTATAAACAAACGGCCTCAATTTTTAGCTGATAAGGTTCAGCTAGTGTGAACACCACAAGGCCTCAGGGTAGTTAGCACCCTGTAGCAAAGCTGTTTCTACCTTAAGTCTAAATAAAGGCGAACTAGCGAACTATCTAGTAGTTAATAATTTACCTGTGATAAGTACACTTTTTAAACCAGTCCTTATTACTTGTCCTGAAAGTCTTTGCCTGTATTTATTTAGCTAGATGAAGCT
>JAMWET010006358.1:17500-27500 GCA_024036415.1 Prochilodus magdalenae | reverse complement strand
GCTCTCATTGGAAATGACTGGGAAAAAAAAACGAACATGTGTACTAAGGTCTTCGGTTGTTGTGTACCCCAAGCTGCAGCAGTCATGTTCATAGAGGTCCTTATTAGAACTCACTGTGTGTGCTGTGTATTTAATATGGTGGGGTTTATATACAACTGGCTACTGACTGGGTAACACCTCTGGTACTCTCCCATCAAACAAGAGAAAACACGCCTCAAAGTCACACCCACAACGACAAAACATGCCGTTCAGCCCATAAATCATTTTGGGGTTGGATGTGCCCCTGCTTTTTGGTAGTATTCCGGGGGAATGACATAACTGCTCTCTTCATGCTTTAGTTTGACTAAGTAAGAGATTCACTGATTAAAGTAAGAGCTTGTTTGTAGCCTATAGCTTTCAGGCTAGACAGTCAGTCAGAATGGGTTAACGCTTGTGGAGATTCTCAGGGATTATGTATATCGTCGCTGTCCAATGAAAAACATGTATCTCCATTTTTGACGATTTTCGCTTTTATGCATCATTTGATCACATGAGCTGCTGTTTACACTGTGTGTGAATTTCATGATGGATGTACCAACAGAAATGGCCAAAAGATCGCTTGGAGAAAATCTGGTTCCATTGACTTGCATTAGAATTAAATTGGGTTTTGGCCTCTCCTGTAAAGTTGCTAATTTGGAGATACTTGATTTTCTTTGGACAGCGACGATATGCTGGGTAACGTAGTGAGAGAACATAGATGAACAAAAACAGTAGAAAGTCATTAATTTGGTCGTACTGATGAAGCTTAGGGATGCAATGCTGTGCTACCGATTACTGCACAACATAACAATAAAGTTTTAGTCTGAAATGTTTGTCTGAAAACACTGTTTGGTCACAATTTGGCCACAAACTGACACAATTTTGTGTTTACTCCAGATGTAGCCAGGTTTTGCACTCGGTAGCAAATGTAGCTAACTGGTAATGAAAGTTTATACCCAAAATTAGCATCTTGAGAAAGGCATGTCTGGGTCATCGTAGATGAAAAGAGAGTTTGGACTGTTTTTACCAAGGCTACATACTTTTTCCTATACTGATAGAAAGCAGTCCGTTGTACAATCAGTAATGTAATCTGTTTCAGTCATCACATAATCAAGTTTGTTCGAGATTGCAACTCGTCATGGTTGATGCTAGTGGGTGGTGATTTAAGACTATTCTCTTAAAATGAAGATTACAGATTATTGATTTCTAGAGGTGGGCGAATGGTAAACATCTCTCCTGTGTGATTTATGCTAAGAATGACCTCGCAAAACACAATCAGTGCTGATTGCATTATTGATTACAGAGGCCTAAAATAGCACGGTAATTAGTGTAACAGTTGTGCTCTCTGTTACAAGCTGCAGGCTGATCCCCTTGCTGTTAGACCAATGAATGTATTGGCAGGTGCATCTGCATTTGATACCTGTACTGGAGGTATGAGTTGGCCAGTAGGATTGGGCAAAATATGGCAGAAGTTATTTTTACCCAAATTCGGATTAAGAGCGCAGGTTCATCGTCATGGTCCTGCCAAGCTCTTGACTACATGACTATGTTGACCTGACTGTTGACCTGACTGTTTGAGAGACATTGCATGACTAAACGTTTGTGCACACTTGCCCATCTATTCAAGAGTGTTAATAGGGTGTTTGCTACAGTAGCAGCCTCTACAGTTCAGAGGGAGTTTTGCTGTTGGAGGATAGCTGTGAGGATTTGATTGCATTCAGCAACAGAAACATTGGTGTGGTCATGTACCGATGTTGGATAGTTCGTTCTTTATCACAAATGTAAGGTATTGATTCCGGCACTGGGCCGTGGAGCAGTGGGAACATGTTCTCTGGAGAGAAGGATCTCCATCCAGTACCTTTGGGAAGATTTGGAGTTTCAGATGTGACTTGTGACCTAATCATCCAGAGTCAGTTTTGGTGGTCTGCCAGGTCTTGTATGGTTGTTCGGAGTCCCACTTCCTCCTCTTTAAACCAGGACCAATTGGGTTTTTACTAGCCAGTAAATAAATGCACTGTATCATATTCAGGTGATCTAAACATCTTGGTTTCTTGGTGTCTTATTTTCAGAATGTACAAAGGCTATGCAAATTTACTAACCCAGGCATGACCTTTCTGGTGGCCTCCAGGCAAGGTCCATTGAAGTGTTCTTCCTATAAAACTCAGGATCAGACAGGGCCTCAGGTTTTTACTAGCTATAACTCAATGCCAGGACACTTTCTGGGTTGCTTTCATCTTGACATGAAACACCAGACAGATAGCCTAGACAGCAGCTATGATGACTCAGCACCAGCCCTGAGAGAGGCCGCAAACCTCACTACGACACTACACCAACACACACACGCATGTGATCTGGGCAGCGTCACTCATCGGCTCTTCACCTGTTCTCACTCATTCGCTGTTCTGATCCGAGACATAGTCACTTTCATCAGTATGTGTTTAACACTGTCTGATAACCAAGCCACTTGTTTTTGGAGGCTGGCCATTTAACGATGTACGCATCATTACAGTGACGGCTTGTTGTCTTGTGTTAACATGCGTAAGCATTGCTAATAGCAAAAATCTCTAACACTTGGGATATAAGTCATTGATAGGTTTTACAGGCTGAGTTTAAAGGAGGGGGAGATCAAACATGATGCTAACATTATTATTCCTCGCCAACTGGTGCTCAATGATTCAGCCAAAATTCATAAAATAAGGTAAGTAAACTACACAAAGGTTTAAAAAGCCATGAACATGAACTAAGGCAAGAAGCTAAATTTAGAGGGACTTTAGAATGGATGGATGCTTATTTAGAGATTAGCATTGTGCTAACAGCATGTCTAAAGCTACATTCGCATAGTAGAGAAAAGCGGCTGGATTCTGATTTTCTCATCAGATCCGATTTTCTTGTTAAGCTGTTCACAGCGTCTTTAAATGTGGTCGACATCCTTCATTCATGACTGCCCGTGGGTGTGGGCCTGCTCCAGGGCGTTTCAGTTTATCTATGCATCACAGGAGTGCTCACAAAGTTCAAATGACTGACAGATTTTCTGGGATTTTCACTCAGAGCTCAAGCTCACTGCAAAAGGGGGCACGTTATTTGGCCACAGCCGCTTCTTTGGAGCGTCTTATCGTTTTTATGCACAAGCTTCAGCCCAGATGTTTGAGGACTGGGCGGTGTGAAGCACCACGTCAGGTTGCATTGATGTAAAAGTCACATTGCCGTATATCAGATACATACATTTTTGCTGTTCATACTTCATGTGTAACATTTGTGTCACAAATGATCAGATTTGATTGACACTGCTGTGCAAATGTGGCTTAAACCATCACATAATTCCTTTAAAGACAGTTCAGCTGTTCAGTTATCTCAAATAGATCTATTAATGTGATTTTCGACATTGTCTGATGATATTCTAGCATGCTGCTAATGTTTTTAGCCATGCATCAACCTTTTTTGTGCATTTTTAGAGATAACAAGAATGTCATACAGTGATGTAAGGCACATAAGCAAGTCTGTTTGACATTGTAAGCTCTATGTGTGATGATTTAGGCATGCATGTCTGATTTGGTGGCTAGAAGTGTCCATTTCTTATTACATTAACCTTGTAGCATTAGTGGAACCAAGCACATCTTGGCTGATCAGGCACGTTTGGGTTAAGGCGCAGTTTAGATCACATTAGATACTTCTCTAATCCTCACCTCGTCCTCCCCAATGCTCTGCCCTCCACCAGCCTTTCCCTCTTTTCCTCCGTTTCTCCACTCTGAACAGGGCCTAGAGGCTGTGAGGTATTGCTAACTTGAAACACTATCACCCACATGATGTCAATTATTCAGAGCCATCAGATCCCCCCGAGACCTGCCCTTCACTCATACCAGTCACCCCCTGCAACCTGAACCAGTGGCTCAGGTGCCAGTTCTGTGAAGCAGGGAAAACAAAGGCTTTGTATTAGACACGAGACAGTACGAAAATTTCCTATCATGTTATCAGAGACCCAAATCGATCAGTTTTCTGTAGTGGTGCGCTATTAAACGTGTTCACGGCCTAATTTATTATTATTTATATATTATTATAATTATATTATGTCACACCCAGTCTCAGGAAAACTTTCGGGACACTCCACATCTACACCTTCCCTTGCTTGTGGTGAAGTTCTCACAATACCCAACACCACCCTGTCAGTACCCAGTCTCTTCCCTAGGCATCAGTCATGACAGTCATGCCACAGTTACAAGGGGGATCTGGCCTTCTAGCCCCTAACAGAAGCCACCCAGCACTGTAGCCCAAGCCTTTGCACCTTCACCTAATCACCCAGTCCTCCCTTGTACTACAACCACATGTTGAAGACACAGTCTGAACTTGCAAAACGCTATGTGAACAAGCGTCTATGATTTGTGTTTATTAGTAGATTCATTCATTTGTTAAGTGTTGCATTTGTGTGTCTTTCCTTTAAGTACACTTGTTTAGGACCTGAGGATACTGATGATTGCAGTTCACCTCTTCATGATCCACTGTACATTGTCTATAGGAGACAGGTCTGGACTGCATGCAGATACTCTGTGTCTATGAAGCCACACTGTTGTAGCGCATGCAGAATGAGTTTCTGACATCGTCTTACTGAATCAACCGTGGACTCCCCAGGGAATGGCACCAAGTCTCAGTCTAAAATCCCAGTACACCCCTGCTTGTCAGTGGTACACAAATATAAGTTACCCGTGTTGCATTCTTGTTTCAAAATCGCATAACTTTTATTTTTATAACTCTGCACTCTGATTTTGCCCCTGTGTAGTTTTTTTTTTCAGTGTAATTAGTAAAAACATTAAAAGCCGTTTCCTCGTACTTGTCAGTTGTGACGCTTGTTAAATCTAAAGCTGAGTTACGTTATTTACTCTTTCTGGAGTTCAGTTAGCTCGAATGCTTGAAACTGAATAAAGGTTGGTAAATGTCAGCGTGCTGCAGTGTGATTCCCAGGGGGAAAATAAGGTGTTCAAGTGGGTATCACTCTAGAGCAGTTGGCGCTAACCCTGAAACTAAGGAGTAAAAAGTTCTACTCTCATTCCTGTCTACATCTGGGTACTAGAAAAAGTTTACAGAGTCATTATTTGATATTAAAGTGTTGTTTTTTTTTTTTGTTTTTTTTTTCCCCATTTTGGCCAAATAATTTTAGTTGTCGAACATTCGGTTCATCCCCGAAACACAGATGCTTTTTTTTTTTACAGGGTTTTACTTAAGGCCTAACTTTTCCAGTGTTCAGTTTCCAAGTTCAAGCTTTCAAGTTTGTAAAATCTGATTGACTGACCTGTTTTTAAACTGTTGTTAAATAGGCCAGATCTTACTTCCGGGTGTACATTGTTGCGTTGTTATCAGCAGTCCTGATATTTACAATACGGGACAAAACACGACTTTTACAACTGATCTTCTCAAGATATGAAATTTGTGTGACTATATTTGGTCACATAATCATAAAGTTTTATTACAGGATTTAATAAAGAAGCATTTGTGTTTTTCACTACACACTCCGAAACAGCTGGCCCATACATCAACCATGAAATTATGGTTCTACTCCTAATCGTGCGTTCTCACTTGTACATGCCACTAATCTGCCAGTAACCACAAATAGCGATTTTAATGGTCTTTTATGTGTTTCATATAGTGTTCATTTGCATTTGCTTTTTGAATGACCAGAAAAGGATGTCACGTGTAAAATGAACTAGAGTGAAAGGGAAAAGAATATTCCAGCAGTTGAACAAGGCTGTGACACAATAAAAACAGGCTCTTAAATTCTTAGACTCCTGGAGATCCAGCTTCCAACACTTACTGAACACACCTGATCCAGAACATCAGTCTACTTAATTAGTTGGATATGGTGTATTACATTTAGGCCGGGGCTGAATCATGCAGGAAGCGAGATCTTCAGGAGCATGGTTGCCGTCCCATTACTACTTCATGCTGTTGCTCCCTGAACCGCTGGCATCAGTCTTAATTCTCCACCTCCCATTCCCTTTCTCTCCTCTCCTCCTCCCTGTGTGTTATTAGGTGCCGTCTGTGCTCCGAGTGGGGTATAAATGATTCAGCCTCCTGACGCGTGCGCCGTAGCGCAGGCTCTAGCCTCCCTCAGTTTGTATTGGAGGAAATATGCATTATTCAGAACGTCTGGAAGAACGGGCAGAGCGGAGGAGTTTAGCGTACAACAAAGCCGAAACAATGCAGCTCTGTGTGGAAACTCAGAAGAAGTGGAGCTCCTCCATCAGCTCTGCCCACACTCACAGCGAAGGCTTTCTGCAGGGTCTGTAGGGTCTCTGTAACCCTTAGACGTTGCAGTTACCGCCAGTATGATGTTCTAACGTGGTCATATTGGTCATAGCTTCTTAAAACGAGCAGACAGTTTTGTTCGGTGCAGGTACTAGACTTTAAATTTCGAATGGCTTAATGAGGTCATCATGGCAGCCAGTGCACCTGAACACCTTACAGGGAGTCAGCAGGGAGGGACACGTTCCTGGACCTCACCTGTTTGGTATGTTACTGTAACCTGCACCAGTGAGCCAGCCTGTGCAGCACCAGTGGTCACCAGAGCATTGTATTTCCAGGCTGATGTTACAAATTGGCCTCAGAGTCCATGGCAGTTTAAGGTCGGGGTCAGCAAGGCAGGTGACGCAGTGTCCTGAATGTTGATGATGATGGGCTGGGGCTAGGCTGGATGAGAGACATCTCTCACATTGCTGTTCAGAAGCTCTTTAACTTGTCTGCTGCACAGCCAACCTTGCAGAATGTTCTTCTATATGTTGTCTGCAATTACACATTCCCACCAGTGGGGTCTCCAAATCCACAGATATTACACAGTGCACCTTTAAGCTGCCAACTACATGGATGTTTTGGTTTTCCTAAAGACTCGACAGGCTTAGCCTAACCAACTGGTGGGATGCCTGAAAAATAAATATCCTGGGCTACCACATACCATATATACTCCAGATATATCACAGTTTTATACTTTTGCCATATCGCCATATTCGCCATCTGTTTCAAAAGCTCTAGTTACCCTTTCAAGTTTGTGAATATTCATGACAGGCAGACCAATGGAATCGATTAATTAATCTAAAGGTTAGTTTAAAATATTTGAGGTTTAAGCACCAAGCTTCTTGGTTCTATCTTGGTTATAAAATCTCATTGGCTAAGTCATTTTCTCTTCTTCCGGTCTTGACCAGAAGAGGATGGGTTTCTCCCTTGGCCTTGGTTCCATGCTTGGTTCTTCCTCTTACTCCTAGGGGGATTTTTCTTGCCACTGTTGCTTACTGGGGTCTTAGATCAGGATTCCCTTTCTTACATCCTTACACCTTTCCTTATATGTTCATCCTTTTCATTTTTTTTATAAACTGGTTTATTATTTTTTTGTAAATCATTAAAAAAATAGCAATATGAATACATTTTTATACATTCACTAATTATTTGAAGGATTCAAGGAGACTTTGTCATTAGTATCACATGTGGTACATGGGGTGGAACGAAATTGTGGTACCCAAGGACCCAGTTTCGCCCAGACAGCAGTACTTAAACAAAATCTACATAAATATATAAAAATATAAATTAAAAAAATACAGAGAGAAAGAGCAGCAGGAAATTAAAAAGGTAGCAGCAGAGTGTATTTAAAGTGACTGAGTGTCCTCAGAGTGTCGGTGCAGTGGTTCCACTAAGTGGCGTTTAAAAGTCTTACAGCTTCCGGAATGAAGCTGTTCCTCAGTCTGTTCGTTTTACCCTTAATGCTCCGCAGCCTCCTGCCTGAGGGGAGCGGGACAAAAAGTGAGTGTGCTGGATGAGTGGGGTCCTTCATGATGCAGGTAGCCGTCTTCCTGCTTCTGGAGGTGTAGATGTCCGTGGTGGTGGGGAGGCTGACTCCGACAGACCTCTGTGCAGCCTTCACCACCCTCTGCAGAGCTTTCCCGTCTGCAGCAGAGCAGCTTCCGTGCCACACGTTGATGCTGGAGCATAGGACGCTCTCCACCACACATCTGTAGAAGGAGGTGAGGACGGAGCTCCCAAGCCCAGCTGAATTGTACAACAGTACAGCCAAAAATGCTTAATAACTATTATATGAACCTCCACTGCAAGTGAAGAAAGCTGTTTGATCCTCCTGTAAAGTTGCCATTGTGGAGGTTTTTAAGGTGGACTGCATAATTCCATGACTACTATTTTTTATATTTCATCGTTTAATGTCTTCACTTTCTAAAGCATCAAAGCTAAAAATAAGGAAACCTTCTTTAGGTCTTCTTTAGGTAGCCGTCTCCAAATTTTTGACTGAAATAGTAAATAATATATGCTACGATTTGTAGAAACGTGCCATATTTACGAGAGCAGAGGAGAGGAAGAGGAGGAGAGGAACTTAGAAAAGCAAGACAGCATGTCCTTTGACAAGGAGGTGTTCAAACTTTGCCATACAACTGAAAGTGGTCTCGGTGGTCACTCTAGTGTTCATGCCAGCAAGTGTCACGTCTCTTATCGTGAGTGTTGAAGTGGGTTCCTAAAGTTTCTCCATCTGTGTGTTTCCGTTCATTTCTGAATATGTGAGTTATGTAATCATTTACTTAACATAAGCTCTCACGCTCTCCATCAGCGGTGCTAGAAGCTCCCTCTCTCCCTCTCTCTGTCTGTTCTTCTGTCTTCTGCTAAAGATTCATGGCTCACAGGCCCTGAGGAGGAAGCATGAGCTGCTGCTGAAACCCTCCACAGCACTTGCTGGCTGAAAGAGGATTTTACAGGGCTTTACTGAAACGCATATACGGGCTTGCGCGTGTTTAGTCGAGCACAGATCGGCTGGCTTTCACTCACTGTTCCAGACAATGAGCTTAGTGTCTTAAACGTGTTCGGGATCTTAGGTTGGTTCGTAGTGTGGTGATATGCATAATGTGGGATGTTTAGGTTTAAAAGGCTAGCAGTAATTAAGCAGGTTTAATTGAACTGATCTTAGTTATAAACTAAATGTGTTTAATCTGATTTAGAAACATTTAATTCACCTGACATAAACATTATATTCATGTACAGAGTATCTAACCTGGTAGGCCAGAACAAGAACACAGGAAGTGCAAAACTACCATAGTGATATAACAATACAATACAAATTCAAGTTCACTTAGCATACTTAGCTAACGCTAACAACAGTCCTGCGTATTATTAGCTGTGTTGTTGGGAATGGTAACTACCGTTAGGGAAGCTGTTCAGGTGTTGTGTGATTCTGGTTTTAATGAAGCAGGATCGTTTTCATGAAGGGAGTTTCTGATAAGTTGAGAGAGTAGCTGAGGGAGTAGTGGTTTTCCCATGGGGCTAGCTGTTGTTGGGTCACTTTTGCCTAAACTGATGGTATTTAAATCTGATCACAGCCTTGTACTCACTGAAAACACTGATGTTCTGGAATGTTCTGGAATTTTAAAACAACCAGAGTAAACAACCAGAATATCTTTAGGTTTTATATACTCTGTACACTCACTGTTCGCTCTGTAAGACACTCCTACATTGTTGGTTCAACCTCCTGTTGTGGAATATACACCAAACTTCTATTAGTTGAAAACAGAAATTTTATTTTGGCCAAACGGTGAACTAATGCTGTATTAAACTTCACCTACTTGTATACAGGGGTTGGACAATGAAACTGAAACACCTGGTTTTAGACCACAGTCATTTATTAGTATGGTGTAGGGCCTCCTTTTGCGGCCAATACAGCATCATTTGGGCAGCCGGGGTTTTAGTTTTTGGGATACAATCCGGGTTAGCACCCGAACATCCCTTTCAGACAGCTTCCTCTTGCGTCCACAGTCGTCCTTCCAGTTTGTCCTCTTTTGAACTCTGGTATGTCACCCATAATGCTGTGTGCATTGCAGTATTTTGAGCAGAACTGTGCTCTTACCTGCTAACTGAACCTTCACACTCTGCTCTTACTGGTGCAATGTGCAATTAATGAAGATTGGCCACCAGGCTGGTCCAATTTAGCCATGAGACCTCCCACACTAAAATG
>JAMWET010006358.1:7500-12500 GCA_024036415.1 Prochilodus magdalenae | reverse complement strand
TAAACTTAACTCTGTGTATTTTGGCACTGACATGGAAGCGTGGGACAGCGTTTCTTTCATTTTTATTTTCTTTTTTAACTATTGTTTAACTTTAAACTACAAAATATTTACATTTATGGAATTTAGCTGACGCTCTTATCCAGAGCGACTTACAAGATTAATCATATTGCAGGTAGGCCAGTGTAGTGTTAGGAGTTTTGCCCAAGGACTCTTATTGGTGTAGCACAGCATAGTCACCCAGACCGGGATTCAAACCCCAGTCTCCCACGTGTGGTGGCTCTCTGGCGGGCAGTGGTGTTATCCGCTGAGCTACACCAACCACCATATGTTTGTTAAAAAAGCTTTTCTTTTTTTTAAGAAGGGCTTTTCTCCTCATATAGATTTAGTATATAGATTTTCCCAGGTTGAAATTTAGGAGTGAAGACTAGGGGGTTATGGTGAGTTTGGAAGAGCAGCCTCCCCTTAGGAAGTACCCTATAATTTTGCGTATTTCAGCTCATTACTGTCTCTGGTTTTTACATGGATCACAGCCTCTCCTTGTGAATATCTATGGTCGGAATACCGAATGTAGATTAACGGTGTTATTTTTCCGGTGCTCTCTGGTCCAGTAGGATGTTAAAAGGTTATGCTGGTTGATTGGCTTGTTCTACACAGTAAACCCAGCCTGCCAGGAGCTTTATGGTGCATGCCTATTTAAGCACCGGCATCCTGGCACCCACCCCGCAACACCTCCACCCCCCACACCACCACCATAAACACACACACACACACACCATCTGTTTACTGTCAACCTGCCAAATCAACAGCACTGCCTACAGATCCTGTGGGCATCAGCTCAGTGTAATCCGAACTGTTCAGCCTAGTATTTATTTCAACAATGCCTAAATAACAGAGTGCACGGTTATCATATGAATCATTATTATTTGAGTGCTATGACAGTTTACAGTCATGACAGCTGTGTTCATATTCATCCTTCGTTAACAGTAATCGCTCATTGTGTTATAGGTCTCTTATAAGATGGAGAGAGAGACACCGGTGATGTCACAGGGAGTCATTATCAGTCTGTACTTCCTGTTTGCTTTAAGACATTCTTGTTTGGTTTGGAGTCCTTGGTGCATCTTTAGGGGTCTGTGACCCCTGGAAACCTAAGGTTGGGCAATATAGCAGTCACAATACTTTAAGACTATCATTTTCGTGATGTATGCATCACGATATTTATTTTTTCTGTAAATTCGATTTGAAGTAGCATGAAGGGACGTGCATCTGTCAACATGATGATTTTAATTGAGTGCTTCACATGAACTAAACCCAATTACAAAGACCACCAAGTGCTAAAACAGTAAAAACTCATCATTTTTTTACTGATACTGTAAAAAGTGCATCGTAAAAAAATACATCAACAAACTGGTGTATTTTTTCATGTTGCACTTTTTACAGTATCAGTCAGAGTCCAATCCTAAAAGGCCAGAACAAGGTAGATATTGTTGGTAGATCCACTTTTGCAAGCTAGACTGAGGTGGGCCATTTCAAAATGATGAGTTGTTACTGTTTTAGCACTTGGTGGTCTTTGCGATTGTAACATTGATAGATTTTGAATTTATTAGAATATCTTTTTTAATTGTATGAACCTAATTCATTCATAAATTCATCACCAAGTAATTTTATAGGTGGGATCAGCAAAACACTTTTTACAGTGTATAGGCTAACCAGTACTATTGTAAGCAAAGCCTCAGCGGTGTGGGAGCGGAACGTAGCAGGATGCCGCTCTGGTGGTTGACCAAAAACAACCAAGTGGGAAATCTGACCAATCAGAACACAAAACGCTCATTGGCAGGCGGGGCTTAAATGCACAGGAACTCAAACAGAGCATTTTAGAGTTAGAGTAGATGAATGCAGATGGTATGTTCAGGAAAAAAATGTAGTAAAGTTCAGTTGAATATCACTTAGGTAGCTTAATCTCCCAATAACCATGATGCATTAACCGTGGCTACAGTGCTTAACTAATGTCTATATGAGAATAAATAGGAGGGACTGCAGGCCTTCAGCCACACTGACCCGGATATCTCACAGCTTAAAGCTTAATGTGGGTCAGTTGCTGCTCCAGTGTTGTTTTGGGGGGGTCATAGCAGTGGTCCCCCTCTCTGTCTCTTTCCCCTTTCTAATCTTCTTCTATCTCTCTTTCTACTGACCTCAATTCTCTGGCTAGGCCTCTGGCTGGCTGACCCTGAGCTACCCTGACCCACAGGCTTAATAAGCCCTACCGCACATATATGCAGACCTTAGAGTTCTGTTGGCTGCTACGAGGTAAATAGCAGAGCACAGTTAGAGATCCCCCCACACACAGATTCAGTGTCTGAAAGAGCCTTGATATAGGGTTCTAGGTACATGGAGTAACATAATGTTATCTATAGGGCACACCAGTATATACAATTACTAAACAAAGTACAGAAGGTAATCAAGTCATCCAATAGCTAGTGTCCTCACTTAATATGATGAACGATAACCGCTACCATGGGGTAATGAGCTTGACATTGATCTGACTGAAGAATGTTCCTCCGTTTTGATGTTTCCAGAAAGAAGGTGACACAACTTTATCTATTAGCGGACTCACTTATACTTTTCATTTCTCAGTTTCCCCGCCACCCCATCCTCTTTATGTTCTTCTATCATATCAGTCCTACCATGGTTAAAAAAGAGGGGGCTCCAGCTAAAAGCCCCACAGAGCTCCAGTTCTGGTCCTTTACCAGTTTTCTCCCCTTCCTTCATACTCCCTCTTCAAGGGCCTGTCCAAATTTGCACGCTGCTTTCCTATCGAAGTGAATTCGCTTTTTTGGCCAGGTCGATTTTACTCCGATTGCTGTGACCGTGTGGTAAGAACCCCCAATCTTACCACTGAGCCTCTTTCAGTTTTTGAGAAAATCTGAAAGTACATTGTACGTAAATTTCACCAAAATATCGTCCAAAATTACTTTCCCAAAAACTCTGTTCCCATTGCCTTATATTAAAAGTATGTAAAAGTAAGTTTTGATCCGGCAGTAGATATACACATTGACCAATGACCCAATATACATTAGTGTAGCTTACACTCGATGCCTGGAAGTCCATCCATTTACAGTCAAAGGTCACAGAACTCCACCCCTTGTTTCAAACTACAACTGATAAATAACTCCACCTATACAGCTGTATGTTATCCCTCACAACAGCTGGGTCTTCTAAGGGGTTTAATAATCTCTCCCACTTTCTCTCTCTCTCCGTCTTTCTCTCCTCTCTCTCTTTCTGTTTCTCTGTTTCTCTCTGTGAGTGCACGTGGAAGCAGGCGTGAGGGAGGCTGATGTAAACGGTGGAGCAGCAGGCTGTCTAAATGTAGCGTAAAGCAGAGCGGGCCTTCATGGGTGTTGAGCTTCAGTGATGTAATGGAGCTCTCTCTCTCTCTCTCTCTCTCTCTCTCTCTCTCCCTCTCTCTCTCTCTCTCTCTCTCTCTCTCTCTCTCTCTCTCTCCCTCATTCTCTCTCTCTCTCTCTCCCTCTCTCTCTCACAGCCATTCTCTCTCTCTTTCACTCTCTCTCTCTCTCTCTCTCTCTCTCTCTCTCTCTCTCTCTCTCTCTCTCTCTCTCTCTCCCTCTCTCTCTCTCTCTCTCTCTCTCTCTCCCTCTCCCTCTCCCTCTCTCTCTCCCTCTCTCTCTCTCTCTCTCTCTCTCTCTCTCTCTCTCTCTCTCTCTCCCTCTCTAAAGAGTAAAATAAGAATGCTGCCCACATATTGTACTTGGAGTAAGAATAAAAACGCTGTGGTCTATTTGTACACTGCTTGTGTAAGGAGTTGTGCTGTAGATCAGATTGTATTCTTTGCATAAAGATAATGCAGTGTGACTAACAGAACTCTAGCTGGCACAGTGTTAGGTTTAAAAGCTTTCTGTGGAAGCCTGTCATTTAGCGACAGCTGAAATTCGTCATCACGCTGAACCACATTCAGAGTTGATTTTGAACTTCAGCTGGAGAGGGCACTAGTCTAACTGTTGTTTTATTATTTTGGTCATCAGTTTATTTCCTTATTTGTTTTTCCCTGTGATTTTATGCACATTTATACATTGCTGTGATCTATTTGCACAGGCAAAAAATAACGTATTTCTCTAAATCCTAAACTCCTTCGAACAGGTGATCTGTTCATGCCCTGCCTGCAACTCTAAACTGTAACACGCAGGTTTACTGAACTCTTGTTTTACACAGCTATATACTTCCCTGTAATTTGTATTAACATGACACAAGTTGGGTGCACAAATGTTTGCACGACATTCCTTTACTATGGGAACCAATTTATAACCAATGAATTCCCATCTAACACTAAGAGAAACGCTTAGCTAGCTCAGAAACCCCAGTACACACACGCCACAGAATGAATCAAAAACACATTTCTAATATACAGGGGTTGGACAATGAAACTGAAACACCTGTCATTTTAGTGTGGGAGGTCTCATGGCTAAATTGGACCAGCCTGGTGGCCAATCTTCATTTACTGCACATTGCACCAGTAAGAGCAGAGTGTGAAGGTTCAGTTAGCAGGTAAGAGCACAGTTCTGCTCAAAATACTGCAATGCACACAGCATTATGGGACATACCAGAGTTCAAAAGAGGACAAACTGTTGGTGCACGTCTTGCTGGCGCATCTGTGACCAAGACAGCAAGTCTTTGTGATGTATCAAGAGCCACGGTATCCAGGGTAATGTCAGCATACCACCAAGAAGGACGAACCTCCACCAGCATCACGTAGTGACCTGGCCACTATCCTGCAAGAAGAATGGCTTAAACTCCCTCTGACCACTGTGCAGGACGCAGTATATGTCATTCCCAAGACCAACTGACGCTGTATTGGCCGCAAAAGGAGGCCCTACACCATACTAATAAATGATTGTGGTCTAAAACCAGGTGTTTCAGTTTCATAGTCCAACCCCTGTACTTTAAGGTTAAATGACTTGCTGGTCCGACAGAACCCATGTGCAGGTAGA
>JAMWET010006358.1:0-2500 GCA_024036415.1 Prochilodus magdalenae | reverse complement strand
CTGCTCCCAACACAACTGACTCAACTTAACGGTTCATTAACAGGCCCTGTCAGAGCTGCAGGGGGTGTGTTAAAGCAGGGAATCCACTAAACTGGGCAGGGCAGGATGCCTCCAGGACCAGGGTTGAGAATCACTCCTCTAGATGTTACACCAGATCACAATAACATGTATTCTGTTGAACCTAGAAACTAGGGGTCTGAGGAGGATTATGGGAAATGAGGTTCATCTGTAAGTACATTGTACACTACCAAAGAATGTTACCTAAGAAGGACAACAGCTGTAGTTTCAGAGTGCTAGGCCTTCATAGGCATTTGAGCACTATCATGAAAACCTCCATCTCGACCCCAGTCACATGCCCATCCTGCGGCTCTTGGTTGCCATCTGGCTATCTACGTGCCCGCACAGACGCTAACGATTAGAAAGCTAACATGGTGAACCTCAATGTAAAGCTGCCTTTGTCTGTCTCGCCATATGGTGTGTTAGCAGTGTAGCGCTAATCACATTAGGCTACACAGCAAAGGACGCTTGGCCTTCAAAAGCAAATGTTACGACATTCATTCAAGTGTTACAGTGTCGAGTTAGTTTGTACAAAATATGGCTAACAGTGGCTCGAGTGTCGGTCAACAGTGGAGCGCCTTGTTGAGGGTCCAGCACGCTCCGACTGTTCAAATAAAGAATCCGCTTCAGCCGCTAATGAGCAGATAAGAAGAAGCTTGTGTTTGGGAACAATGGCGTCTCATTCGGTGCCATTCTCTACCTACACAAGCACACAAATACATGCACACTACCACTTCCTATGGAAATGAATCTCTTAATGTATTCCTAAAGCCTACAGACTGTATATTGGTGTCTTTTCAGCCAAAATGCTGCCTTGTTGTCAAATGCTAAGATAAAGTTCTGGATAAAACATCAACGTTGCCCACGCTGAAATGCCCCAAACGCCACACATTCTTCTCCTTTAGGATCTGAGAGGAAAATGATGCTTTTTGTAGAGCTGCTTAGTCAGCTCTGGTGTGTTACATTTCACTGTTTTTTCATAGTACCAGTTGTAGAAGACACTTCCTTTTGGCCGTGTATAGGCCATGTGGACTCTTCCTGTTTTGCACCAGTCCAGCTTTTAGCTGCTAAGGGTATCGTTTGAAAACCAGACTGGGCCCATATGCAAACAGTCAAGCCCAGGCAACTCCGGTTGTTTTCTGCAGTAACACTCCAGAATAGAGTAAGTATAATAATTATTAAGTTCTCAGTGAGTCAGCCGTGCGCTACTCTGACCTGGGATTTGCTAAGAAGAACACTGACTGGAACATATCAGGACTTCCACTGGTCAGAGCTGTTTGTGTTAGCATTGTGCATAATGTTAAAGGTTGAGAGTGGGTTTTAAAACATGTCAGCCCCTCCAAAACCTCAAACCCACTCAAACCCATCAGTGCATCTAATGTGCCCATCTAAAGGCCTAATGTGCTACCATTGTAGCTTCTAAAGCACTTACTTCCAGGTTTTAAGACAGGCCCCTTCTGATGATGTAGCTTGAAGTTGAATTCTTTTTTTCTTGGGCTGGTGAAGTAAGGCAGATGTTATTATGCTTACATTACTGCTAGGAGGCTTAATTAAAAAGAAATCTCCAAAAATCGACCAACGCAACATTCCAGTAAAGGTTTTTATGGGTGGAGCTGGCTACAGCGACTTCTATACACATTCTTTAATGTTATAAAATATCCCCTCTTTGTTTCGGGAAGCTACCCTTCCCTAAAGAAACTTCATTGTCAATCTGTAAGAAACATCCATGTGATCGGTCTCTTCCACGGGTCTTCGTGCACGAGTCTACATCCACACACTTTCGACCGCATCATCGCGATTGGCGCCCAGGCTCATGTGGACACCATGCTACAAGCACTTTTTACTACTTCTGTACCGAGCTCAACCTCATAGACCGCACAGAGCCTGGAGCCTACTGGTGGTATAGTGTGTGTTCTTGCTGTACAGCCTGATAATTGTTGACGTGTGACGAGTCAGTAGGAGCTCTGTCCACAACATGCCCCATGTACCCTCCTTTGGTCTAGAAATAATGGAAGGGCTGCACAGCAGGACAGACAGTCAAAGTGGGTAGAAAGTCGGGCGTTGGGCATGTTTAGTAAGTGGGTACGGATTGTAATCGAAAGTAATCTGAAGTCTTGAGGCTGAAGCTGATTAAACAATCACGCGTGGAGGCTCAGGGGCTCAGTAGGGCAAAGAGCAATATCTCATACATAAGGGCAGCCAGCTCGGTCTCTGTGCTGCCCCCTACTGTTCACAACAGCACTGTTTGGTGATGTTTACTCAAACTCCCACTAAATCAGATATCTCTTTTTGGGCCATGCTTCACTATGGCAACAGAAAATAAAGTTAGAGATTAGATTACAGTTAAGATATATCTGTTGAAAAACACTGAAGCATTCTTAAAACGCCACTTAGAAGTCACTACTAAACTCTGCAGATCCACTGAGGGTGGTGGGTCAACAAA
>JAMWET010006357.1:0-35852 GCA_024036415.1 Prochilodus magdalenae | reverse complement strand
CTACAGTGATTCCTAAACATTTGTACCTCAGATATTACACCTCCTGCTGGGATCTCCTTTAATTCTATATACATTATACTACAGTGATTCCTAAACATTTAACGATCCTGTACCTCAGATATTACACCTCCTGCTGGGATCTCCTTTAATTCTATATACATTATACTACAGTGATTCCTAAACATTTAACGATCCTGTACCTCAGATATTACACCTCCTGCTGGGATCTCCTTTAATTCTATATACATTATACTACAGTGATTCCTAAACATTTAACGATCCTGTACCTCAGATATTACACCTCCTGCTGGGATCTCCTTTAATTCTATATACTTTACACTACAGTGATTCCTAAACATTCAACAATCTTGTTCCCCTCAGATATTACACCTCCTGCTGGGATCTCCTTTAATTCTATATACATTATACTACAGTGATTCCTAAACATTTAACGGTCCTGTACCTCAGATATTACACCTCCTGCTGGGATCTCCTTTAATTCTATATACATTATACTACAGTGATTCCTAAACATTTAACGATCCTGTACCTCAGATATTACACCTCCTGCTGTGATCTCCTTTAATTCTATATACATTATACTACAGTGATTCCTAAACATTTAACGATCCTGTACCTCAGATATTACACCTCCTGCTGGGATCTCCTTTAATTCTATATACTTTACACTACAGTGATTCCTAAACATTCAACAATCTTGTTCCCCTCAGATATTACACCTCCTGCTGGGATCTCCTTTAATTCTATATACATTATACTACAGTGATTCCTAAACATTTAACGATCCTGTACCTCAGATATTACACCTCCTGCTGGGATCTCCTTTAATTCTATATACATTATACTACAGTGATTCCTAAATATTCAACGATCCTGTACCTCAGATATTACACCTCCTGCTGGGATCTCCTTTAATTCTATATACATTATACTACAGTGATTCCTAAACATTTAACGGTCCTGTACCTCAGATATTACACCTCCTGCTGGGATCTCCTTTAATTCTATATACATTATACTACAGTGATTCCTAAACATTTAACGATCCTGTACCTCAGATATTACACCTCCTGCTGTGATCTCCTTTAATTCTATATACATTATACTACAGTGATTCCTAAACATTACTCCTCACGACTTTCCTGTACCTCAGATATTACACCTCCTTCCTAAACTGGGATCTCCTTTAATGGGATCTATATAATTATATTTACATAGGCAGTGATTCCTAAATGATTTACGATCCCCATCAGCTACCATTCCAGACATTACACCTCTACTGTGATCATTTAATTTCACTATACATTATACTACAGTGATTCCTAAACATTTTTAACTCACTCCTGTACCCCTCAGATCATTACACAACTCCTGCTGGGATCTCCTTTAATTCTATATTAGATTATACTCAGTGATTATACTCGGAGCAGTATTCAGAGGACACCTCCTGCTGGGAATCCTAGGGTAAAACATTTAACGAAACCGTCCTTTACATGCACCATCATCATTCCAGTACCTCAGATATTACACCTTAGAGTGGGTTCCTGCTGGGATCTACTTTAATTCATTCATATACATTCACTCACTACAGTGCTGATTCCTAAACATTTTAAGGTCCTGTAGCCTCAGAGTTTTAGTGTTAGGATCTCCTGCTGGTGATCATCCTCACTAAGACCGGGATATATACGTCTCCCACGTCATTTGATGGACCCTGGCGGGACAACGTGTTAACTGCTAAGCTACACCATGATATAACTCCTACCTACTCTCATTCATTCAGTCTTCAAGATCATACTTAGAGAAACCATTTACGACTTGTAACTCTGACGTCCTTATCCGGAGCACTTACATATATACATGGTATACAGGTGGGCAGTGGGTTATTCCTAAACTATTTTGACAGCTCCTCTAGTACACTCAGACATTCGACATGATCTCTGACGTGATGATGGCTTTTGGCCTAGAATTCTACTGTACATCTATACTACACCAATCACTAAACATCTTTCTTTCAGGAGTCCATGTACCTCAGATTCTATATACCTCCTGCTGGGATCCTCTGTATGACTTTACATTCTTCATATACAGCTATACTACAGTGGCCTCAGACCTCTTACACTGCATTCTGTTACCACTTGGAACATCAGAATGATCTACAAAGTGCCTGCATCATTTATAAACATTGTTGTACTTTCTGTTTTTCTCTCATATACTTATCCTCAGTGTTCTCGTCTGCACTCTTCTGTTACTAGTATGTCTCGTGGTTTCTATGTAACATCGGTCCTCCTGCTTTATGATATTCTTACTATATACCTCTGTAGTCGCCTATCATCTTCAATAAAACTATGTACATTGATTGATGTTCCTAACATTATTGTTACAGTAACAATAAAGTTCAGATAATGAGTTTTTTTATATACCATAATCTTTCCTTTTTTCTCTCTATAGCTAGTGTCTATCTGCACTTTCCTGTACTGCATGTAGTCTACATTATGTTTTTATTTGCACCGTAATTGGAGACACGCGATCATGGATATGCCACTCCTTTGTAAAATTCTGAATAAACTTTCCTCTACTGCACCACTTATATAACTTCAGGATATACCATAATCCTTCTGAATAGGAGCTCCACCCACTTTCCTCTACTGCACTTAGTCTACATATGTATTTTATTACACCGTAATGAACATAACACCTGGATATACCATAATCCTTCTGAATAAGAGCTCCACCCACTTTCCTCTACTGCACTTAGTCTACATATGTATATAACTTCAATATATACCATAATTCTTCTGAATAAGAGCTCCACCCACTTTCCTCTACTGCACTTAGTCTACATATGTATTTTATTACACCGTAATGAACATAACACCAGGATATACCTTAATCCTTCTGAATAAGAGCTCCACCCACTTTTCAATACTGTAGTAGATCAACATATGTATATAACTACAATATATACCATAATCCGTTTGAATAAGAACTCCTCCCACCTTCTTCTACTGTAGTGCACTTAGTCTACATATTAC
Source organism: Prochilodus magdalenae (assembly GCA_024036415.1). Classification (NCBI taxonomy): domain Eukaryota; kingdom Metazoa; phylum Chordata; class Actinopteri; order Characiformes; family Prochilodontidae; genus Prochilodus; species Prochilodus magdalenae. The sequence continues at coordinate 32,799 of JAMWET010006357.1, read as the reverse complement.
ATTTTATTACACCGTAATGAATTTACATAACACCAGGATATACCATAATCCTTCAGAATAGAGACCTCCACCCACTTCTGCTGGGATCTCCTTATGTATTTCTTATATACATTATACACAGTGATACCATAATCCTTTAACCTGAATCCTGGGACCTACCACCCACTTTTACACCTCCTAGTCTACCCAATGTATCTCCTTACACCGTAATGAACACTATGGGATCTCCTTTAATATACATATACTACAGTGATTCCTAAACATTTAACTCAGATCCACCTCCTGCTGGGATCTCCACCCACTCTTATATACATTATACGACAGTGATTCCTAAACAATTAACTTCAGACATTACACCTCCTGCTGTGATCTCCTTTAATTCTATATACATTTTACTTCAGTGATTCCTAAACATTTAACGATCCTATAACTCAGATATTACACCTCCTGCTGGGATCTCCTTTAATTCTATATACATTATACTACAGTGATTCCTAAACATTTAACGCTCCTGTACCTCAGATATTACACCTCCTGCTGTGATCTCCTTTAATTCTATATACATTATACTACAGTGATTCCTAAACATTTAACGATCCTGTACCTCAGATATTACACCTCCTGCTGGGATCTCCTTTAATTCTATATACATTATACTACAGTGATTCCTAAACATTTAACGATCCTGTACCTCAGATATTACACCTCCTGCTGGGATCTCCTTTAATTCTATATACATTATACTACAGTGATTCCTAAACATTTAACGATCCTGTACCTCAGATATTACACCTCCTGCTGGGATCTCCTTTAATTCTATATACATTATACTACAGTGATTCCTAAACATTTAACGATCCTGTACCTCAGATATTACACCTCCTGCTGGGATCTCCTTTAATTCTATATACATTATACTACAGTGATTCCTAAACATTTAACGATCCTGTACCTCAGATATTACACCTCCTGCTGGGATCTCCTTTAATTCTATATACATTATACTACAGTGATTCCTAAACATTTAACAATCCTGTACCTCAGATATTACACCTCCTGCTGGGATCTCCTTTAATTCTATATACATTATACTACAGTGATTCCTAAACATTTTACGGTCCTGTACCTCAGATATTACACCTCCTGCTGGGATCTCCTTTAATTCTATATACATTATACTACAGTGATTCCTAAACATTTAACGATCCTGTACCCCTCAGACATTACACCTCCTGCTGTGATCTCCTTTAATTCTATATACATTATACTACAGTGATTCCTAAACATTTAACGATCCTGTACCTCAGATATTACACCTCCTGCTGGGATCTCCTTTAATTCTATATACATTATACTACAGTGATTCCTAAACATTTAACGATCCTGTACCTCAGATATTACACCTCCTGCTGGGATCTCCTTTAATTCTATATACATTATACTACAGTGATTCCTAAACATTTAACGCTCCTGTACCTCAGATATTACACCTCCTGCTGGGATCTCCTTTAATTCTATATACATTATACTACAGTGATTCCTAAACATTTAACGATCCTATACCTCAGATATTACACCTCCTGCTGTGATCTCCTTTAATTCTATATACATTATACGACAGTGATTCCTAAACATTTAACAATCCTGTACCTCAGATATTACACCTCCTGCTGGGATCTCCTTTAATTCTATATACATTATACGACAGTGATTCCTAAACATTTAACAATCCTGTACCTCAGATATTACACCTCCTGCTGGGATCTCCTTTAATTCTATATACATTATACGACAGTGATTCCTAAACATTTAACGATCCTATACCTCAGATATTACACCTCCTGCTGGGATCTCCTTTAATTCTATATACATTATTCTACAGGGATTCCTAAACATTAAACGGTCCTGTACCTCAGATATTACACCTCCTGCTGGGATCTCCTTTAATTCTATATACATTATACTACAGTGATTCCTAAACATTTAACGATCCTATAACTCAGATATTACACCTCCTGCTGGGATCTCCTTTAATTCTATATACATTATACTACAGTGATTCCTAAACATTTAACGATCCTATAACTCAGATATTATACCTCCTGCTGGGATCTCCTTTAATTCTATATACATTATATGACAGTGATTCCTAAACATTCAACAATCCTGTACCTCAGATATTACACCTCCTGCTGGGATCTCCTTTAATACTATATACATTATACTACAGTGATTCCTAAATATTTTAAGGTCCTACACTCTTTAGACTTTACACCTCCTGCTGTGATCTCCTTTAATTCTATATACATTATACTACAGTGATTCCTAAACATTTAACGGTCCTGTACCTCAGATATTACACCTCCTGCTGTGATCTCCTTTAATTCTATATACATTATACTACAGTGATTCCTAAACATTTAACGATCCTGTACCTCAGACATTACACCTCCTGCTGGGATCTCCTCTAATCCTATATACATTATACTACAGTGATTCCTAAACATTTAACGCTCCAGTACCTCAGATATTACACCTCCTGCTGGGATCTCCTTTAATACTATATACATTATACTACAGTGATTCCTAAACATTTAACGATCCTGTACCCCTCAGACATTACACCTCCTGCTGTGATCTCCTTTAATACTATATACATTATACTACAGTGATTCCTAAATATTTTAAGGTCCTGTACTCCTCAGACTTTACACCTCCTGCTGGGATCTCCTTTAATTCTATATACGTTATACTACAGTGATTCCTAAACGTTTATAAGTCCTGTACCTTAGACATTACACCTCCCGGAAATTTTGATGAGCAGAAGGAAAAAATATGAAGAACCGTCCTCCCCATCAGCTCTTCATTCCAGTAATAAGAACTACAGATCAGATTTCCTCACTATTAGAGTGGGTTCACCATGTACTGGATCTTATACATACCCCACTCACTCATCACTCACACGCTCACATCAGAGCACAACACCATCCAGAAATTTTGAACTGACTTTAGATTAAACTCAGAATAGCTCGGAGCAGTTTCAGTGAGGATCTCCTGATCAGGAGTTGGTGAGGGTAAACATCAAAATTAGTTTACATGCACCATCATCATTTGGAGAACCCCTGGGAGAACGTGTTCCACAGTTAGAGAACCACTGATATAATATGTACCTACTCTTATTCATTCACTCTTCAAGATCACTGGAGTTCAGAGAAAGACATTTACGACTTGTAACTGACGCTCTTATCCAGAGCGACTTACATGGTTAATCGTATTACAGGTGGGCCAATGTAGTGTTAGGAGTCTTGCCCAAGGACTACTATTGATGTAGCTTAGCATAGTCACTCAGACCGGGATTCGAACCCCCGTCTCCCACGTGCGTGATGGCTCCCTGGCGGGAAGTGGTGTTATCTGCTAAGCTACACCAACCACTAAGAGCAGGTCATTCTTCAGGGTCACATCATCCTTACCTGAGATCAGTAGCACTGGTATCCTCTCTGAAGTGTGGTAGACGGTGCATTGACCAGTCGCTCTTCATGGATGCACAGCTGGGTCCAGGTGGCTCAGACCTCTTAAACTGATACAGTCTAGAACACAACCAACATCAGACATGATCTACAGACGTTCCTGCATGTTGGCCTAGATGAGAACATGCACACACTGTAAATTCCATCTAAACGCTGTTCTCTGAGGTTGTCAATGATGTTCTGCTTTCTCTGTGTCTGAAATGTCTTTATTCATCAAGTCAGAAATTAAATTCTGTTAGTTGATCTTCAGTAATTTCCTCTGTGCTCTTCCCCACGGTTATTATCAGAACAGAACACACGCTGTTGAAAGTTTCGATATACATACACAGTATCTCAACAGCTCACCTGGAGACACTCTGAACACTCCTCAACTACATGTAGAGGAAGAGTGATATTAGTAACACACACCCTGACCCCTCTTTCAGTTATGACCTTCAATACACAGAAAAACACCACCTGGACACTTAACGTATGTATTTTGAGCAGTAAAACAATAATTAAACAGATTAAAACAGAAATTAGGAGATATATTGAGGAAAATGACACAGAAGAAATTATCCCTACTATTTTATTGGATGCCCTGAACGCTGTTATAAGGGGTAAGTTGATAGCCCTTACTTCCCTTCAAAAGAAGTTAAAACAAGCTGCATATTTCAAATTGACTGAAAAATTAAGAAGCTTAGAAATACAATATCAAAATATCAAACAAACACATATCTTACAGCAAATAAAAAACACCCAAAGAGAACTAGATAATATTTTAAGAGGGGAAGTTGAGAAAAAAACCCTAAGATTTCTAAAGCAGGCATATTATTAGACAAGGGCCAAGGCCACTAGATTACTAGCAAGACGGATATGTAAATTACAGGCTTCAACTACAATACACAAGATCAGGGATCCCTGTTCTGACCGACAACTGCTCAATCCAAAAGAAATTGTGTTTGAGTTTTTTGTGTTTAAGGAGTATTATACAAATCTAGATACACAACCTCTAGCTTTAGACAAGATAACAATTAGACACTTCCTTAACTCTCTTGACCTACCATCATCGAAGAATCACAAAACAAAAATCTCAATATCTCACTACTATTACACCTGAAGAAGTATCTGAAGCCATTTCCAGACTTAAGACTAATAAGTCTTCAGGTGTTGATGGTTTCCCAGCAGAATGGTACAAGACCTTTAAAGAAGAGCTAACCCCCCTACTTACTTTTTCTTTTAACTGGACCCTTAAAGAAGGACAGTTGCCACCATCATGGAAAGATACTATAATATCATTCATTCCCAAAGATGGGAAAAATCCAGAGTACTGTAGCAATTTTCATCCTATATCTGTTCTAAATGTAGATTACAAGACATATACCCCTATTATTGCTAAAAGATATAGGACATTTATAACAGATCGAATTGACGAAGATCAGACAGGTTTCATCGTAGGTCATCTAACACAAGACAACATCAGAAGAACTTGTTATAAACTCAATACAAAAGACAGGAGTGCTATGCTGATAAGTCTTGATGCTGAAAAGGCCTTTGATAGTGTGAATTGGAATTTTTTATATTTAGTGTTAGAGCAATTTGGTTTTAGCAAGGATTCAATTAAGTGTATTAAAACTATATATCAAAATCCAATGGCTAGGATAAAACTTAATGGTAATCCTTGAAAGAGGCACACGCCAAGGGTGTGGTTTATCCCCTTTTATTTTCGCCCTATATATGGAACGTTTAGCACAAGCAATACGTCAAAGTACAGAACTCAAAGGAATCGCTATAAAGGGACAAACACATATTATCAGCTTATTCGGAGTTGATGTTATCATTTATTTGGACAGTCCTAATACAGGTTTCCCATGCCTGATGAAAACCTTGAACATGTATGGCTAACACTCAGAATATGAAGTGAATGTTAATAAAACACAGATCCTGGCCTTTAACTACTCTCCCCCTCCAGAAATTAAGAAGTTATTCCAATTGAAATGGGATGCAAAAGCTATAAAATATCTGTGTGTGACCTTAAAACAATTATCTTTTTTAAAATAACTTTTTAAAACAAATTTTAATCATATCCATTTACAGATTAAAAGAGACATTGAGAACTGGTCCACCCTGCCACTAGATTTTAGCCCCAGAATTGAAATAATTAAGATGAAGTTTGTTCCTAGACTCCTATACCTATTTCAATCTTTTCCTGTTAAAATACCTCACGAAAGCTTTCGAGTGTGGGATAAGATGATCTCCAGATTCATATGGAATGGTAGGAAGCCTAGAAGTACTCCACATTACAGTTGACTAAAGAAAAGGGTGGGTTAACATTACCAAATCTTAAAGACTATTTTCAGGCCATTAATCAAATTAATCATTAAGCACAGTATTATTCTCACTCAGTGTTCCTTCAATATCATCAGGAGTCTACAGGTGAACAGGGTCAACATTTATCTCCTACAAATATACAATAAATACAAATAAATAAAAAAATAATAAAAGCAGTAATGTGGTCCCTTCTGTTACTCTAGGTGAGGACTCTGAGTAAGGACCCTGGGTGAGAACTCTGGGTGAGGACCCTGGGTGAGGACTCTGGGAGCTGTGTTCTGGATCAGCTGGAGCTGTCTGATTGTCTTTTCTGGAGGACCTGTTAGAGGACTGTTACAGTGATCAGTCCTGCTGGAGATGGAGGTGTGGATGAGTTTCTCCAGGACTGGTGTAGACGGTGATCTGATCTGGTTAATGATCTTAAGGTGGTAGAGAGCTGATCTGGTGAAACTGAGATCAGAGTGGATCAGTACTCTGAGATTACAGGCTAGCTCTTCAGACTATAAGGAGATTGAGTTCAGATCTGCAGCTTGTCTGAGCCTCTCGTGTCTCTTCCCAAATATAATAACCTCCATTTGATCTTTATTCAGCCACAGAAGGTTCTGACCCATCCAATCAGTAATGTGCTACAGGCACGTACACAGTGAGTTGAGGGGACCATAATTATTCGGACTGAGGGCCATCTAGACCTGAGAGTCCTGTAGGATTTCACCAAGAGGAAGCTTATATAAATTAAATAAGAGTGGCCCCAGAACTGAGCCCTGAGGTCCCTGTTTCAGGGGATTATTTTTATTTTCATTATTTTACCACACCAGTCACGCCACAGTTTCAAAGATACATTATTTTCTATTTACACACACACACCACACTCACCCACACACATACACAATACTACACACACACACATACACATACACACATATATACACACACGACACACATACACACACACACACACACACACACACCACACACACATACACACACACACACACTCACACACACACACACACATACACACACACACCACACACCTCACACACACACACACACACGCACACACATATATACACACACACACTTATACACATACACACACACACACACACACACACACACACACACACACACACACACACATTCACATACACACATTCACATACACACACACACACTGATGGGAAAGATGGGAAATTAATAAACAGGCAGATGAAGGCTGTGTGTTTCTCTGCAGCTCCCGAGGCTGTTTAGGACTACATGTGCCCTACTTATCCACATTAGCATGGATAATCTAGAGTGTTGCTAAAAGAAATTCCTACACTCAGGGTAAAGGTGATGAGTGTTGAGTTGAGATGAGGAAAGAAAATGTGGTAAGGAAGTGTAATATGCAATAGATATTACTGGAACAGAGTTATAAATGTTATGATTATGCCTTTGCAGCTGAGCAGACCTAAGCTAAGCTAATGGGTAAATAAAATACATATTTATATTTACATTTAACAGAAGTGCAGCTGGCTGTGAATAATGATGAATGATTAATTCTTACAATGTCATTTCAGCTACATGGGTAAGGATAACCTGATCTACAAAAAAGGAAATGAAATAGAAATCTGTAGAACCCTGCACAGGGGATTTCCCGGAACAGACAAAACAGCTGTTACACAGCACAGATGGAAGAACATCTCCATTCACTACCTTCAAGCAAACACGCACAGCCTTTACATAACTCCACATTACGACCACTAGGTGGAAGTACTCAAGGACAAACAAACAAGTTCTATCACGTGTATAAAGAAAACTCTAAACACCGCAGGATAAAACGTGTCCCCTCTGTGTGACTGTTTGAAATCTCACGATGTAGAACCTTTTCAGGTAACAGCTTTAAACTCTCAGAGCTACTAATGGATTCTGCAGCACTTCAGCTTCAGCACTTCTGCACGTCCTGTCTAATCAGTTTGTGGTCCTGTGTGCTTTCTCTCTCTGAGGTACTCTTTCAGTTTGGGTACAATCACCTCCTCTACCTGTGTTTTTGAAGTGCTGATTTCATTTAAGGTGCTCTGTAAATGATCAATCGTTTCTCTCATCTTCCAAATGAACCGTCCTGCTTTTGACTGCAGTTCTCTCTCCTGCACTCCAGACGGGTTTGTTCTCGCTGAGTGTTCGGTCACCTTCAAAAACATTAAGAAAACTAAACATCACTAAGAGAGCTGTTATAGTCGGATGGAGATCTCTGGTCCAGTCTAAAGCTCTTGTTCCCTGGTTTAACAGTCTCCGTAGGTCCTCTGCTGTAAACTGGTTTGCAAGCTCTGATAACTCATCTTTATGTCTTCTGATCTTCTCTACCTGAGATTTCATCAGGAAAGACTGTTTATCATTTGTACACTGCAGTATCCTCCCCACCTGGTCACAGACATTGTTTAAGTAGCTGGTGACAGTTTTAGCTCTTGTGTTAAATATCTCCACAGCGTTCTTCACATCCTCCAGTGCTTTACTTTCTTCTTGTCCTTTGATTCTGTTACCTACTACGCCCGCTATTGTACCAGCAGCAGCAGCCAGACCTACTGCCAGAAGGGAAAAACCGAAAGTGTAGGGAGCCGTTAACACAGCAGCTCCAAGGCCTGCTGCTGCAGCTACTCCCCCTGTAACACTCAGTCTGGCTGCTTTCTCATATCTGTCTAAAAACCTCTCAGAACTCCCTTCCAGATCGCTGATAATCTTCTGGAGTCCAGGCTGATGTTCTTCATACAGTCTTATGAACGCATTGCTGTTCTCTAGGAGATCATCAGGGAGTGATCTATAATAAACACAGATATATTATATATTTAAGACCATTAATATTAGTAAACAGCTAATCAAACTGAGATTAGTGAATAAATCAACAGCTACACTTACCTCTCCTCAGCAGAGAGGTCTGGACGTCGTCCATCCACGCTGTCATCACTGTCAGTGCTGTCCTTCTGCTGCCTGAGCTCCCTTTGTTGCCATGATTCAGTCTGACAGATAATCTTCAGCTAGAGCAACCTAATACGTTAGAACCGTGAAAAGAGGACTTATATATAATATATATTATAATATAATTCTTTATATTTAATAACAAGTCACTTTACATCAGAGGTAAAAAACCTACAACTAAACCTACTACCAGGCTGATGCTACGATGATGCTACACTAATATCATAATTTTTAAAATTTGAATATGTTCAATTTACACCAAACTAGGACAACTCTACCCGTTACCGTCCTCAGCTGTGAGGATGAGCAGGATACAGGAGGTAGGTAGAAAGGAAGACATGCTGAAGTGTTCACTGAACTGCTGTAGTACTGTAGGCAGGTTATCCTGCTCCTGGCTCTGTATCAGTTTATGTGGGAACAGTGTTTTTACAGTCTCTGTCCCGGGCCAACACTGACTATCGCCAGGTGTGCTGGTAGGTTTTCTTGCTCAGTGGGAATTAATAAGAGGTGGCCATTGGAATGTTACACGTAGAAGCACATGATCACATGGTCTGGAAAAGAGAGGGGGGGGCTGTACATGACTGCAGTGATGCACCACCACTTTTGGATTATGTTATAGCACGCATGGACCCCAGAACTGCAGTTCCCACAATGTGAAACGTGACTTTGTGCCTTTTTCGTGTGGACTGTCGCAGCTCTTCATACCGGTAAGTGTGGTTAATGTTATTTACGCAGGTATGACGTGTATGATGTGGGTGGTGGATGATTCTGCAGTGACACTGACAGTCAGAGACGATAGCTCATCTGCTGCTGCACAGTGCAGTGCTGGTCATCCTCTAGTCCTTCATCAGTGGTCACAGGACACTGCCCCACAGGACACTGCTCCAGGACGCTGCCCCACAGGACGCTGCTCCACAGGACGCTGCCCACAGGACGCTGTGGAGTGGAATGAATGCATTATGTGTGTCAACACAGCATTGCAAACCTGAATTTAAACTAAAAGGTTTCTATATCGTCGCTGTCCAAAGAAAAACAGGTATCTCCAAAATGGCAACTTTACAGGAGAGGCCAAAAACCTCAATTAATTTGAATGGAAGTCAATGGAACCAGACGTCTTTCCAAGCAGCTTTGGGCCATTTCTGTTGGTCCATTCTTCATGGAATTTCCTTACGGTGTAAATAGCAGCTCATGTGATCAAATGAGGCATAAAAGTAAAAATCAACAAAAATGGAGATACATGTTTTTCATTGGACAGCGACGATATGCAATATCAATATATGGACCACTGAAGAAGTTCAAACTTTATTCACTACAAGCACATATTCAAAGCGAATGGGCTTCTGTCTAAAGTCTGAGTCAGTTAAAAGTCTGAAAGTCCTTTCATCTCTGACTTGATGTCAGACATCTCTGATTCGGCAGAATGATCCAAGAAATAGAATGCACAGCTAAGATAAGATAAGACAATCCTTTATTAGTCCCACAGTGGGGTAATTTACAGTGTTACAGCAGCAAAGGGATAGCAAGGTACTCAGTACAAAAAATAAGACAGGTGAACAGAACAACAATATAAACATAATAAATAATAAAAGTCAAAACCTCTGGAGGATGCTCATCATTTGATGACTGTCTGTCAACATAAACTAAATAATTTCCTGAAATGTCAGAGGCAGTGTGCCTCATCTGTTTCCAGTGTGATATGTACCTGACCGCGGCCCCTCAGTCCAGAGTACAGCTTTTATGGTGGCTACGTCATATCCGGTAAGGCTTGGAGCGGGGTGGGTCGGGCTCTACATTAAATGAGCTGTACTGATGTACTGATGAGACTAGACGGAGGCTTCACAGCTACCTGGGAGAAATGCTGCACACATACACACCACACATGCTACACAGTAGTCCGTCTACACACCTGTAGGATCTGCAGTGTTTAACACGGCCTGCTGGAGTTAACCCGCTCGGCCTGCTGGAGTTAACCCGCTCGGTCTGCTGGAGTTAACCCGCTCGGCCTGCTGGAGTTAACCCGCTCGGCCTGCTGGAGTTAACCCGCTCGGTCTGCTGGAGTTAACCCGCTCCAGTCTTTTATTTAGTCGACGCTGCACTGCAGTTAAACTGAGCCAGCGGTTACCACACACAGGAGAACCACACACTGTGAAACAGAGCCACTAACTCTGAGACTGTGCGGCTGTAGTTGTGTTTAATGATCCGTTTACAGAAACACACACGTACCTGACGGAGTAGCGGATCCGTCCCCGGGTTTATCTGCGCGAGCGGCTTCTTTCAGTTTCGGTTTGTGTGTGATGACGGGTCTGTGACCAGCAGGGGGAGCAGCTGATACTGTCTCTGAGTTCACTCCTTCCTACTAGGCGAGTTCCGGCACACTGTCCTACTAGACAAAATAAAAGTCATCATGTATATTCTCTCATATGCTGCATATTTTAATGAATAGGTAGTGTTTATACTGAGAAAATACAACATATATACAAAAGGTGTGCTGTGTAAAGGTGGTCACGTGTTTAAATGTTGGCCTATGTTTGTTCCCCACTGTGCTATGCCAATACTATTCTAAATACAGACCGTGTGACACGTGATTAGGTATGTTCTCCATAGAGGATGTACACTGACATACCAAAAGTCAGGGGACAGTATGTAAGTATGTAAATAGTATCAAGTATGTAAATTATCAGGGGACGGTTTCAGAACGCCCATACCTGTATGTTCTGAGGTGTTATCTCGTGAGTGAGCTTGGAGTTTGAAGGAGGCATGATAGTGGGTACCAAACAGATAGGACATTTTATTTCCAAAGTTGTGTGGCTGTTTAACATTCCTCACAGTGTCATGTGTGTACCTGGAATAGGTGATAGAAAGCATTACCACACACAGTGGACGGAGCATTGGCCGCCCACGGGTACCTAATGATCATCACCTGTGGAATTTAGCTGGAACTGTCCATGCAAACAGACAAGCAACTCAGAAATCACATCCGCATGGGGTACTGGAGGCCCCACACACATATCCCGTAGGTCAGTTCAGCGCTCTGTAGCTTTCATGGGATATAGGAGCAGACCCACCAGAGTGTCTCCGTTAACACCACCACACTGGACACAGCACCTCACCTGGGCTCGTGGGGTTACTAACTGGACCCTAGAGGGCTGGAAACACGTGACGTGGTCTGATGAGTCATTGTGCCAGTTCTTTCACACTGACGATAGGGTTCATTTGTGGCACCATGAAGCCATGGACCCCAGCAATCAACAAGGCACTGTGCAGGCAGGTGGTGGTTTCATCCTGGTGTGGGGTGTGGTCTCTTGGTATAGGTTGCCTAAACATGTCAGTGACTGGTGTCTGCTAGGTTTCACTGCTTGGTGACCAACTGCAGCACCTCACGGACCTCATGGACCCCCACGATGATGGACATTCCAACAGGAAAACACTTTGTCCCATCAGGCCCAAGTTATCCAGAATTGGGTTTGAGGAGCCTCCTGAAGAGGTGTAATGAATGGTGTGGCCCGCACGTTTGCCCAGCTGAGGCATTCCACCATCATGTCTCCTTCAGACTCCATTAGTGCACATTGTCTTTTCATGAGCACACTGCTCAGTGTTTGACCTCACTCACTCCAGATTACACTTCACAACTTTTACAGGTGTGGGCGTTTCCAAATCTCCCCTGAGGTAATGCCACCTTTTCAATCAGTTCACATACTGTCCTATGATTTCTGGTATGTCAATGCATTAACTTACTTTTACTATTTTTATTTAACATAAAATAAGGCTGGGGGTTCAAACTTACACACAACTGTACATGACGCAGTTCAGCTTTATGTTTCCCTTCAGTTCAGTTAACACGGAAACCAGACCTGAGCAGTAGTGAGAAATGTGGCAGTATATCTGAACACCCACAGACACAAATACTATTACACCTATACATAATCTATAGTATACAGATATTACATTACCACTACTAAATATTAATAATTTATAATTTTATCTGTATTATTATTATTAGTAGCTGTAGTAGTATATGTGATGGTTGTTCCTTGAAGAACTGATGTTACCAGTATCTTATAGAACAGTAAATAAGATGTTCACTGTAGAAATTCAGAAAGTAATGCTTTATGATTTACTAATATCAGCTGATACATATCCCAACATGCCAATAAGGAAAGAACCAGCACTTCTTTATTTCCACTTTAAGCACTGGGTGTCACTCTAGCGTTACTAGGTAACTCTCCATCCTTCTAATGCTAATCTGGGTTAGGAAGTGCTCCAGTTCCATTTCCAGCAAATCAGCCCGGCAACATGCTGCTGCCACCCGGTGCTGTACGGATTTGATGGCGTGTACATCTTAACCTCTTCCTGATGAACTCCTGACAGACATCAGTGAACAGAAGTAGAGATGCTCCATGCGTCTGTGCAGAACGTGGGGTGTCTTACCCAGACTGAACTCACTCATTAGGTCTTTATATAGAATTCAGATCCAGTTATAAAGTAACGTGTCAGAGCAGGAACCACGGTCTGCTTCTAGAGCTTCATTACTCTGGATTTACTAAACAACCTTTACCCAAGTCTAGTTTCCTTTAGAGAACTGTGAACACTTCACACTCTGGGCTCACCAAAACAACCCACCTACCAAATCCCACCAAAATCATGAAGCTCTGTCTGCATCATAGTGAACCTCGGATCAGTACACATCAGAACATCTATGAAGAATGTAAGGAATGGGCTATAGACCTGCCTTATACACTGCTACACCACTGAACGTAAAACACTCCTTTATTTCTCACCTGTTTTTCTGCAAGTTGTTCGACACATTTTCATTTTAATTCTAAACAGAACTCCTGAGGCGGGTCTAGCACTGAGGGCCAGTGAAGAGGCGAGAGTGCTGGCACTGTATCTAAGACTAGTCTTTAATTAACTAAATGTTTAAACTACATAAATCTCATTAAATAATAAAACAACAACAACAATAACCATTAGGACCCTCCATCCTAACCCCCCGCTCTGGGGGGCTGTGGGGGTCCTGAGCATTACAGAACAGGGTAAGTCACTGTATATAGAGAGACAGGCGGACTGCAGTCTGGAAGTGGTCAGTGGAGCTGATAACTGGCAGGAAATCCAGAAACAGGATTTATAGTTGGTTTTAATTGTAAACAAAATGTAAAATTACAAATTTGATGTTTCTAATTCTCCAAATTTAAACAAATCTTAACTTAAACTTTAATCTCGGGTGGACTGTTGTTCCATGTAACGGAATCAAATAAATGTTTCATCTTATGCTTATTAAAAAGATGCTGAGGTCTCATTTATAAAACTAATATGAATTTCAGCACTGGATAACAGGGTCCGCACTGAGTCCACAATCGGATGCTCAGAGCATGTGCCATCCAGCTGGCTGAGGTTTTCACTGACATCTTTAACCTCTCCCTAAGACTGTCAGTGATTCCCACAGGCTTCAAGAGAACCACAATGTTCCAGTTCCCAAGACACCGGCTATCACCTGCCTGAATGACTACCACCCAACAGCTATGAAGTGCTTCGAGCGACTGGTCAAAACCCACATCTGTTCTTCGCTTCCAGCCACCATGGACCCTAACCAACCTGCATACCGCTCCAACAGATCCACAGATGACACTATCGCACTGACAGTGCACTCTGCCCTCACACACCTGGACAGAAAGAACACCTATGTGAGAATGCTGTTCATAGATTACCGCTCAGCATTCAACACCATCATCCCGGCTAAACCCATCCCCAAGCTCACAGACTCGGGTTTGAACTCTCATCTGTGTAACTGGGTCCTGGACTTCCTGACAGGTAGACCCCAGGTGGTGAGAGTAGGACAGCTTCTCTTCCACACTGACTCTGAGCACAGGGGCTCCTCAAGGCTGTGTCCTCAGCCCCCTCTTGTACTCCCCCCTCTAACCCTAACCCTAACCCTGTTCACACATGACTGTGTAGCCAGACACACATCCAACACCATCTTCAAGTTTACTGATGACACCACCATCCTAGGCCTCATCACAGATGGAGACGAGACTGCCTACAGAGACGAGGTCAGCGTCCTGTCAGAGTGGTGCTACCACAGCAACCTCAGTCAGCAGTGTTAGGTTCCTCGGGGTACACCTCACCAGTGACCTCACCTGGTCATTCCACACCAACAAGGTAGTGAGGTCTGCCCGCCAGCACCTCTTCTTCCTGCGAAGGCTCAGAAAGTTCGGTCTGCCTCCTGACATCCTCACCAACTTCCACAGATGCACCATAGAGCACCATAGAGAGCATCCTCACGGCCTGCATCACTGTCTGGTACGGCAGCTGTACTGCCTATGACCGCAAGGCCCTGAAGAGAGTGGTGAGGACAGCCGAGTCCATCATAGGCAGCAAACCTTTGTCAATGTATGCTGTGTTGCACTTATAATGACCTTTCTCTAGGTACCAGCACTGGCCCCTGTTCGGGCAGTGTCTGAGCTCATGGTGAGTTTTAGGCTCTAAACTTCCTACTAACTGGAATATTATCCAACAGATCACTAAGCACGGTTGTAAGTTGCTCTGGATAAGAGCGTCTGCTAAATGCCTTAAATGTAAATGTAAATGCAAACCTCCAGACCTGCAGGACCTACCAGTCCCGCTATCTGAGGACGTCTACCAGTCCCGCCGCCCGAGGACGTCTAGCGGTCCCGCTGCCTGAGGAAAATCCAGAAGACCCAGTTGGACTGTAGCCACCCAGCACACGGCCTGTTCACCTTACTGCCATCAGGCAGGAGGTACCGCAGCATCCAGGCCAGAACAAACCGGCTAATGAACAGTTTCTACCCACAAGCCATCAGGTTCCTGAACAAGCTGTGACCCTTTCACCAACACCACCAATATCACCAGTGCCACCAACACCACCGCACTCGGACACTTTATTACTAATACTCTTACTCTTATATAACACTGCTAAGGACAATATCACTATGTCACTTTATACAACAGGAATATACATTAACATACATATTTATATTTAGAAGAATTTCAGTTTCAATTTATATGTCAGAGATTTTCTACAGAGCCCTCCTGTCTCTGTATATTCTGTATTCTGTGTGTATTTTGTGTAGTTTGTATTTATTTAATATAACTTTATATCTCTTATTTTAATATGTGTGGTGTGTATATAGTGTTGACCTCCTGTAGAGTATCTACCTGAGCCTCACTGAGATTCACAAATGACTGCACCCCCACTCACTCCTTAAACACCATAATAAAATTCACAGATGACACCACAATAGTTGGCCTCATCTCAGATGGTGATGAACGTGCCTATATGTTACCTTTTCCTGATTTCTGCCTCTCGACTGTGGTCGTGAGGCTCAGGAGAGCTGCTTCACCTGCTAGCTCCTGGGCCAGAACGGCTTTAGCTTCTCCATCCTTTCTGGGGTAATACCCAAACTTTAGTTTATTTCCACCGCAAAGACGGGTCAAAGGCAAGATTACCTCAAAGTACTGGGTGTTTATTGCAGCCAGCTTGGGCATAACACGAACAAAATCTGAGTGGCCGTGTTAAATAAAAGGAGCGGAGGAGCGACAGAGGAAAATTTATGTGCTGTAGTGTTGCGGCACCCGGCGGCTACTGCTGCATGCACTGCAATACCCACACTGCAATGCGTTTCCAAAGCATTAACCCCTTACATTCCCAACATATAGGAATGAGGTGGAATGTCTGGATGGATGGTGCAAAGTCAACGACTTAGTACTTAACACCTCCAAGACAAAGGAGATCGTTGTAGACTTCAGGAGAACAAAGAAGTCAGACCACCTCCCCCTCCACATCTCTGGAGCAGAAGTGGAACGTGTGGAGAAAGTAAAGTTCCTTGGAGTCCACATAACCAATCATCTAACATGGTCTCCTAACACCTCGTACCTATGCATGAGGGCACAACAAAGACTGTGCTTCCCGAGGAAGCTGAAACAGGCTCAGCTACCCCAGAAACTTCTGGTTAGCTTTTACCGCAGCACCATTGAGAGTATCCTCTCTCACTGCATGATCGTGTGGTATTCCAGCTGCACAGTCTCAGAGAGGAAGGACCTGCATCGTGTGGTCAAGGTGGCCGGACGGATTATTGGTACTGACCTTCCCAGCCTGGACAGTGTCCATACCAGCCGATTAAAGAAGAAGGCCTCCAGCATTAGCAGAGACGCAACACACCCTGGACACTGCCTGTTTGACCTGTTACCGTCTGGTAAGCGGTACAGGGCTATCCGCACAAAAACAAACAGACTGAGAAACAGTTTCTTCCCAAGAGCTGTGGTCTCCACAACACCTCCACAACACCTCACTGACTGAACTGATTACTACCTCTGTCATACACCCATGCACACTTATATACAGCACTGAACTTATTTATAATCCATATAGTAACTGAACAACTACCTCTATACACTGTTATACTGCACATTCTGCATATTTTGCACATCCATGCCCAGTCACTTTTACATATTTATTTATATTTATATTGTACCGCAGTTAAATGTCTTTCTCTACTTGCACTGCTTATATGTAAATTTCTCATGGGTAAATATGTAAATATCTTACCTGTATAATTTCTGCTCTTTCTTTTGTTGTTTTCTCCCGGGGAGTGTCGCACTAAATTTCGTTGTACGCAAGTGTAATGACAATAAAAGATTCTATTCAATTCAAATGGACTTATATATTAGCATTAGGCTAATGTAGCTACACTTAGGCTGGTCTAATGCACTACACATACAATACTAACACCACAAATTAGGCTAACACTGAACACTAACTCTGTTTCACCAGTCTGTACAGTCTATGCAGCTCATAAGATCCATAGACGCAGAGTAAGCTGCAGAAGAAGGCCTTCTAATGCAATAGGGCTGTGATCTACTAACACATATGATGCCTATGATGTACATTCAGAATAGGGGACTTTAGCTCCGCCCATTAACTTTTAATGCCAACCCGAGGTTATTTACATATTATCAGTCTTCCGTACAATACAGATTCATTCATTCACCTTCTAAACTGCTGATCCACCTGCATCACAGGTGTGGTGGGTGCCAGAGTCTATCCCGGTGCTCACTGGACAGCAGGCAGGAAACACCCTGGACAGGTCAGTACAGGTTAAAGTACAGATTTAGTTTTCACTGATTTCTTCATTGAGGTCTGATCACATGAAACCGTGTGTGGTATCTACACACTAGTACTCTAGAAAATGCGGAGGCATGGTTACATTAGTACAGAGAATTAATATCTGTATGTTTTATTTAACCTCTGTGTGTAACGTGACTTTTTATATTTTTATTTTTTATGAAAATGCAAATGCACAGTTTATAGCTGTTAGAGTCTGTGAAATGCAAACTGAGAGGAGGGGCTGATGACATTTATTTTTGCCGACGGACAGACAGCACCAGCCAAATTAAAGAAGCAACCCGCAGTTGTCGTGGTCCGACTCCTTCCTTCATGCAGCGCAGCACTCACAGAATGCTGAAGCACACATCCACAGCTGTTAAACCCAGACCTCTCCAGAATGCCCAGTGACTGGGTTTATGTCTTTCCCTTTACTTTTTAAATATTGGGTTAGCACATGTGTTGGATGGTGCTGCCAGGTTTTCCTCTATATTAGCCCACACTAAACCTAAAACTAAAGACACTGTTCGCCTCCAGTGGGTGATTTTCATAGCCATCTCAAAGGACAAACTCTATAGCCTAGCATCTGGCAGACCAAGCCCTCCCTTCTCTTTGGGCACACACATTTTACTACATGTAAATCTGGGCTTCCTCCCGGCCCACAGAAACTCTCTGATTACACCTTTGTATCAGGCTTACTGAGTGGCAACATCATAAAGATACAGTTAAATTACACAGTTATTACCATTTTAATAACATTCATCTTCCCCACAGGTTTAACTTCACCCACTTAGCCTAGATACAACCATTGCCTCGGATTTTGTCCAATTAATTTGGTAGCCAGATAACTTAGAGTATGTATCAGTGGTGTCCATTAGTGCAGGTGGAGAACTTTGGGGATCACTGGTCAGGAAAGTCACTCTCCACCATCCAGTCATCTGATGGCAGGGTTTGCTCTTATGGCCACCGCTAGAGGTCTCAGCACAGTCGTAAACAAGAGAGGCGACACGGCGCATTCCTGTCTCTTTCCTCTAGAAAGATCAAAAAGAGGACCAGAAAAAGAGAACCGAAACCAAACCTCAACAGGGCGGAGTGTAAGAAACCCCACTGTGAGACAGTGGCCACTGAGTCTGAGCTAGAGGCGGTTAACCACATTCAGGACATAAGTCTTCTGAAATGATCAGTAGAAGACCTACCCTACCCTACCAAGCCTACTTGGTCTGTATGTGTAACGTGTGGTATGATCGTTTCCTGTACCATTACCAGTATCCTACCACCTACACTGATGAAGCTGATTGGTCTGTATGTGTAACATGTGGTAAGATCGTTTCCACTACCCTCACCAGTAATCTACTACTACAGGTCTGGATGTGATCCTGAACAGTCCTGAGGGAGATTCTCTGACTCTCCACAAAGCCTTCACACCTCACAGCTTATGACTGCTCCAGACCCAGACTACAGGAGAGATGATCATCCATACTGTCTCAAAATTAGATGAAGGTCTCAACCCTTGTACATGCCCATAGCAAGGAGGAACACCAGAGAGCTCACTCTCAGTCCGAGGTCTGCTGCAGTGAATATCTAATAATCATAATTTACACTTCCGTGAGAATGTGTTTAACAGTGATTTCAGGTGATCAGGTTCTTCCAGAGCTCCAGTCTCAGTGCTCAGTCTGCTCAGTGGTTTAATGGCAGTGTCTCCATATTTGGTAGTGTCCATCACATGTTACAGAGCTGGAGGTAAGAACTGTCTCCCTGTGTGTTTCAGTAGAGAGACACTTAAACTGGATCTTCACTGCACGACAGATTTCAAGCAGCACCAGACACTTACCATCAGTCCTTCATGCCAGAAGAGGGTATCACACATGTACCCAGGTTCAGCTACGTACTCCAGACCTCAAATCTCCACCACCATACAACATCAAGCAGTACAACAAGACGGAACTGGGCTGGATCTGTATGCAGTAGAGAAGTGCAGATATCCTTATGTTCTACAGGAGAGCTGGAGAAACATCCACCACATACCAGCAGCAGACAGGAAATCATAAGGAGCTAGTCATGATATAATAAACTGATTTGTGGGAGTTTTTGGAGCATATCAAATGTCATTAGTTACTTCATGTTACACACAGAGACTCAAAAAGCAGGTCAGACTCAGTGTTCAGGTCTCAAATAAAAAATCAACATTACACTGATGATGACATGATGACAGTAGCAGATAATTCACTGACATCATTCATCTGCTCATGGGTTCCAAAGCACAACCGGCATTACAAAATATTTTTCTGTATGTGGCATGCAATTTCATATTTTTCACCAAATCCCCAAATCCCTTTCATTCATCATCTTTTTTATTTCTGCTTTCCAAATGAACCCCCTGTTAGTGTAGTTACTCTCCTTACCTCACAGGTTTCCGTAGCTCCCTTTAAGCTCTAAAGTCTCAGGCTGATGGTCTGAGTTTGACCCCCTGTTTCAGACTTTGCTTACTGAGAGAACTACACCAGAATATGTGTGTTTGTGAATATGCTAGATGTAAAGCCAGATGTAGTTAGAGAACATGGAGTCCTGAGAACAAACATCTGTTTCCAAAATTAGAAAAAGGAAACACTGAAAGAGAAACAGGAGAAAGGTTCTGCTGAACGTGGAACCCAGTGACCACAGGAATGAAACTGAGTGAGGTAGATTGAAGATGGACTCTGTCTCTGTTTGATTCTATAATATCATCTAGACCCCCAGTGGCTTCAGATCGAGCTGGAACGCCTCCTGGTCTCCCTGACACCACCAGTCTCCCAGACTCCTTTTCCCAGAATGCACCACCTATCACACTCCATTCTCCTGGTCCGCCTCCCCTGAATTCTAAATTACACACACCTTCTGCCCAACCCCTCACACACATTCAGTCAGTGTGAGGTTTGGCCAAGCCCCTGTTTGCGTCTCTAAGCGGTCCTCTCCTTATGCCTTTTGCTCATATCTCTGGTTCTGACCTCTTTTCTCTCTCTTTTTTCACAGCTGAACCTGATCAAGAGAAGATCGTTATTTTTTCTTTTTGATTTTTAATAAATGAATTTGTTAGATTATTACATTTTTAAACACATAGCTAACATGTTGGGTTAATAACTCTGGCCCGGAGCCAGGTTGGAGGTGTGGGTTGGACATGTGGTGGTACACAGAAAAGCAGGGACATATCTGAGATGATCAAATGTGCCACGTCTCCATGATACACCAGCCTCTTATTCCTCACTGGTCGAGTACAGTTCTCCAGCACCCCAGCACTTCTGAGGCGTCTCTGCTGTTTTAGATTCAGCTAGACGCCCTGTATACTGTATCACAATGTTTATCTGTATTGTCTGAATAAATAAATAAATAAATGAATTAATAACATTTAACAGACGATATGAAAGCAGAGGGGTTTGCTGAGGGAAGTTGATCTGGGTGCTGGTATGAATTTGTGTTCAGCTTATGAAATCATTGTGGCCTTAGAAATAAGAAGCTTCCAAATACTGACTAATGGAAGTAACACCAGTGTATTCCAGTATTCAGAATATTCAGGCCATCATTATGATACATATTTATCTCATACATGTCATTATTTTCCTTTCTGTTTTCTTAATCTGTCAATATCTTACAGCTACAAATACTGAGCAGTGTCTGATTCTTATCTTTAGTGTTTCATTGTATTATTGTCATATGATATTTTTATGTGTGATGCATTATATTTTCATATTTTACTCAGAAATAGGAAAAACATACTTGAATTATGATTTATAAACTTTCATTAAAGACTGGATGAATAATTTGAGTAGTAACTTGTGTTCTGAATGAGTCATGGGTGGAGCAGCTCAGCACTATATGCTGAGAAGCTTTTAATAGAAATTTAGAATTCCCCTGAAATTTAGAATTCCCCTGAATACACATGGCACCTAATACTGCAACCCATAACAACCAGTTCAGGTTATTCTGAAGCCAACCCAGGTAGCTGAGTCATCGCTGCCTGAAGCACCCACGTAGGTCACATACCATGAGCCAGGTGAATGAACCACACACAGCACAGTCCTTCATGGAGAACGGACTAATGTGCTCCACATAAGCTTCGAGGCCTAGCTGTCAGACGTGTCCTCTCCAGTTGTGTATCTTTATTATATTTTAGTGTTTGTAAGCGGAGCAGCTGGAGAAATGATCCATTTACGTTCTAGCACTCTCTCTGTAATTTATTATTATTATTTTACTAATTAGATTTTTGGTTTTTTCACATACTGGAAATCAGGGCTGTGTGTGCAGGTTCTGATTAAACGTACAGTTGAGGTTTTTAGTGAGAAAGAATAATGTCCATTTGAAGTCTATATTTTGCCTGGACAAGTTTCCCTCTATCCACAGTCAGAGTGATACCTGAGCTCTGCTGGTCCCACAAGTGTATATCCAGTATGTAGTCATTTAAGGGTTAAACCAGTGACCCCCACCTCGACTCTGGTTTACTGACTGTAACTTGTACAGTGGATGGAGATTAGATGAAGATGAAGTCTAAAGTTCACCCTCCACCTTAAATATGACACCTGTTCAGGCGCTAGTGTGTAACTGCTGCACTATTTAAGGTGGAATGGAAACTAAACTCACCCTCAGAATACAGTGTTGAAGTGCTGAGAGCAGAGGGAGTTAGATGTGTGTTCATGGTCTGACTTCTGTTCCGCTGGCAACGACATCAACCAATGAGGAACTGAAACAGAGCCGTGTTCTTTATAAAGTGTGACTGAAGCTCTCCAGCAGGGGAGAACCAGGGCTACTGTGTCCCAGAGCCCAGTACAGTTGGTGGTTCTTCTGTCCTACAACAAAACTTAAACTAAACCTGGTGATTATTTGAATTAAACAAAGAAGAATAAACGAGAATAATTCAAATTAGGATTTAAAAAGACATGCTTCAAACTATATATTTAAAAAAAAGAAAGAAAATTAAACATCAACCAATCAACCTTTATTTATACCCTGAGGGACACTGTCATTTAGAATGTAGCTGAGCTGAATTTATAAAGATAAACTATAAAATAACAAGTGCAAAAATAATACTACTAATATTAATAGAAATATAACTAAATTTAATAATACGTAGTAGGGACTGTTCCTAATAATCCACTCTGCTCATATAGCTGCAGCATATCAGATACACGTGCTCCTGCCCCACACTGTGACTTATAGACCAGTAATAGAGCTGTAAAGTCTGTTCTGTAACGTACTGGTATCCAGTGTACTGATTTGAGAGTGGGGGTGATGTGTTCCTGTCTGTTCCAGCTGTATTTTACCTCAAGCTGCTTGATTGTCTTGTTTATATAGTATATTGTATATATATATATATATGTATATATATATATATATATATATATATATATATATATATATTACAGTGATCAGTCTGGCTAGAAACCATGGCATGAATGAATTTTTCCAGGTCTGTTTTAGTCAGAACGTCTCTAATCTAGGTGATCGAACACTGACGTGGTAACAGCTTTGACATTAACTCCTAAACCTGAGATCAGAGTCCGTTATTACATCATACCTACATGCCAGTGCTTTAGATTTCAGGGCTTTACTGATAAGCAGGTAGTTTTATTTTAATTCAGTGTTTGGTCCCTTCTGGTTAGCAGTGTGCTCAAGGCACTTACAACTTGAGTCAAGGGGACCACAGGACATCTGAGTATCATCAAGATAGCACATTTGGCCAGGAGGGGGCCAGGAAGTGAACCCTGGGGACATCACAGATTAAGAAACAGTTTCAACAAAGTAGTCCCTCTTTGCAGGTCCACTTTAGGACAGTTCCTTAGAGTCCGGCCCAGTTCTGAAACATATCTATGAGAACTGTATGGTCAATGGTATCAGAAGCAGCACTGAGATGCAGGAGTGCAGAATCCCCTGCTCAGTTTCAGCTTTTTAAGAGGGTAAAATCTGCGTGGTGATGTCCTTTCTGTAGAACAGGATGTATCCAGTGAGGGCAACAAAGGACCGCTGCATCACCAAACAATACTATTCAGTACTGAACAGTCACCACATCATTACCTGATTAATCACAGCTTCTATAGGTGATGGAAACAGGCCAGATGGGACAGTGACAGTTTTATTTTATTGAATGATATACACTGCTCAAAAAAAAAAAGGAACACTCAAATGACACATCCTAGATCTGAATGAATGAATACTTTGTTCTGTATGAAGTTGAATGTGCTGACAACAAAATCACACAGAAATCATCAATGGAAATCAAATTTATTAACCAATGGAGGCCTGGATTTGGAGTCAGGAGGCCCGAGTACATGGATGCTAATAAAAAGACACGTTAACTTTACAGTTGGGCTCACGCGAGTGTTTTAAAGACACGACATGGTGTCAGAAGTCCTGTAGTTAGCGTGTAGAGAAGAAGCCCGTCGTAAAGGATTCTTGTGCACCTGCGGAAGGAGAAAGAGTTAAGGACAGGATGAGCGAAGGAGGAGATGTTAGCGGTGGGAGCGAGCAGCTAGCAGCTGCAGCAGCACCTGCACAGAGAATCGCTGCGGGGGCAGGGCCATGCGCTACGTTTAACATCCAGCCACCGGAGTCCTTCGACTTTTCAAAGCCGCATGAGTGGGACAAATGGATCCGAAGATTTGAAAGATTTCGCCTGGCAAGTAACCTGAATGCAAGCTCTGAAGAGAATCAAGTCAACACGTTGATATATTGCATGGGGGACGAAGCGGATGATATCTTGCGTGGGCTAACTCTAACGGCTGCTGAAAGAGGCACTTACAAGGGGGTGCGTGATGGCTTTCAAAATTTCTTTGTGGTCAAGAAAAACGTAATTTATGAGCGTGCTAAATTCAACATGCGAAAACAGAGAGAAGGAGAGCCTGTAGATTCGTTTGTCACTGCTTTATATGCGCTAGCAGAGCACTGCAATTACGGGGTGCTACATGACGAGTTAATCAGAGACAGACTCGTGGTTGGACTGTTGGACAAGGGGCTGTCTGAACGCATGCAGCTGGATGCAGAACTTACCTTGGATAAAGCTGTTAGGATGGCACGTCAAAGTGAGGAGGTTAAAAAACAGCAAGCTTCTCTGCGTGGTGACACCAGAGCACAGGCTAGTGATGCTAAATCTGTGGATAGAGTCAGAATGCTGAAGAATAGCAAGCCTGCTAAAAACAAACCTCAGCATGATAACAAGCCAAACAGTGCCCAGAACAGCAAAATAAAATCTCAGTCGCAGTGTCACAAATGTGGTAGTTATTCATCACATCCAAACCGTGATTGTCCTGCAAAAGATGGGAAATGTCATGCATGCGGCAGAAAGGGACATTATAGTCGTGTATGCAGGGCGCCAAAATTAGTCCATGAAGTTGAGGAGGATGCTGTCTTCCTCGGCAGCATCACGACAGATGGCGATCCTTGGATGGTCAACATCAACATCCATGACAGTAGTGTAAAATTCAAGATCGACACAGGTGCTGACGTCACAGTCTTGCCACATGCTGTGTTCCAGAAAATGTACAAGGACAATCCACCAATGCTCCACAAAGCATCAAAGCCACTCCTGGGACCAGGAAGGAATCCACTTGATGTTGTGGGCGTCACCAGGCTGCTGCTGAGGAGAGGTGAGAAAGAGGTGATGGAGGATATGTATGTAGTTCGTCACCTGCACACTGCCTTGTTGGGAAGATCTGTGAGTTGTAGGCTGGGGCTCGTTACACGACTAGACAGTGTCACTCTGGAGACATTAAAGCAAACCTACCCAAAACTATGCAGCGGACTAGGAGAATTGCGCCAACCATATGCCATAAAGCTGAAACCAGGGGCCCAACCGTTCTCACTCAAAACACCAAGGAGGATCCCATTGCCACTGATGGACAAAGTCAAGCAAGAACTGTCCCGCATGGAAGGCCTCGGGGTGATATGCAGAGTTGAGGAACCAACAGACTGGTGCGCTGGCATAGTGGTGGTGCCCAAGAAAACTGGTGCTGTGCGCATATGTGTTGATCTTACCAAACTGAACGAGTCAGTGTGTCGAGAGAAGTTCATCTTGCCATCAGTGGAGGAAACACTGGGAATGCTGGCTGGAGCCAAAATTTTTAGTAAGCTGGATGCAAATATGGGGTTCTGGCAAATTCCCCTGACTGAAGATTCAGCAAAACTGACAACTTTCATAACGCCTTTTGGGCGCTATTTTTTCAAGCGGCTACCCTTTGGCATAGCATCAGCCCCTGAACACTTTCAGAACAGAATGGTGACCGAGGTCACAGAGGGGCTTGAGGGCGTGGTTTGCCATATAGATGATGTGCTGGTGTGGGGACGTACACAAGAGGAGCATGATGCTCGCCTGCATGCTGCACTTGAGAAAATCCAGAAGGCGGGCATCACCTTAAACATTGATAAATGTGACCTGTCACAGTCAGAGGTGAGCTTCCTAGGTCATGTGGTCTCTGACAATGGCATAAGGCCAGACCCAGGCAAGACAGAGGCTGTGAAGAGGATGCAAGAGCCAACAACAGTGAGTGAAGTAAGATCCTTTCTTGGAATGGTAAACCAGCTGGGCAAGTTTATCCCACAGCTGGCTCAGAGAGACAAACCCCTGCGTGATCTCTTGTCGAAAAAAAACTGCTGGATGTGGGGCGTCGAGCAGGCTAGAGCCTTTCAAGATCTGAAGGAGGCACTGACGTCACCACCGGTGCTAGCCATGTATGATCCCAATAGGGAATGCAGAGTCTCAGCAGATGCGTCGTCGTACGGACTGGGAGGAGTGCTGCTCCAAAAACATGCAGAGGAGTGGAGGCCAATAGCCTACATGTCACGGTCTCTTACACCAACAGAGCAGAGGTATGCACAGGTAGAAAAGGAGGCATTGGGACTGACCTGGGCCTGTGAGAGGTTTCGCAACTTCCTGATTGGGAAACACTTCCAGCTGGAGACGGATCACAAGCCTCTCCTGAGTCTCCTGGGGTCTCAAGCACTGGATGCTCTACCTCCTCGGATCCAACGCTTCAGAATGCGTCTGATGCGCTATTCCTATTCCATATCTCATGTGTCTGGGAAGTGTCTGTGTACAGCTGATACGCTGTCACGTGCGCCAGTCAAGAGAGGAGAAACACCGGCTGACAAAGAGCTGTTCGAAGACACTAACATTTATATAGACATGGTAATGGAGAATCTGCCTGCGAGCACTGCCTATCTAGAGGAGTTGAGAGATCAGCTGCAGAAGGACAGTGTATGCGCACGTGTGATGCAGTTGTGTGCAGAAGGCTGGCCAGCACATGGCACCAACGAACCTGCACTCAAGCTGTACTGGGCTGAACGAGCCCTTCTTACAGTCCAGGATGGTCTCTTGCTGAAGGGACAAAGACTTGTCATACCCTCAGCAATGAGAAATGACGTTCTCGTTAAGCTGCATGAAGGACATCAAGGCGTGGTTAAGTGCAGAGAGCGGGCGCGACAGTCAGTATGGTGGCCAGGGTTGAGCCAGCAGCTGAACGAGTTGGTTCTCAACTGCCGAGCATGCTGCCAGGAGAGACAGAACCACAGGGAGCCGCTGATGCCAACACCGTACCCGGGCCAACCATGGCAGAAGTGTGGAGCGGATTTGTTTATGCTAGGGAGCAAAACCTACTTGCTAGTGGTGGACTATGCATCAAGGTATGTGGAGATCGCTCTGCTAACCCCCACAAGGTCTAATGACGTGATCCACCATCTAAAGTCGATTTTTGCACGTCATGGTATCTGCGAGACGTTGGTCACTGATAACGGGCCACAGTTCTCAGGGGCGGCCTTTAGGGAGTTTGCAGAATCCTATGGGTTCCGTCATGTGACCAGCAGTCCAAAATACCCCCAGGGAAATGCTGAGGCTGAACGTGCAGTACAGACAGTGAAGGGGCTCTTGAAAAAGTCTGCTGATCCCTACCTTGCTCTGCTTGCATACAGAGCTACCCCACTACAGAACGGGTACAGTCCGGCTCAACTTCTCATGGGAAGGAGGCTTCGTACCACAGTACCTATTCTTCCTGCACTGTTGGATCCTGCTCTTCCCGATAGAGACGCTGTAATGCTGAAGGAAAGGGAGAGGAGGATGAAAGATGCACAACGTTATAATCTGCGACACCGTGCACAGAACCTTAACAGACTTGCTCTTGGGCAGGATGTGTGGGTCACAGACCAAAAAGCAGCTGGGGCCGTCATCGGAAGCCACACCACGCCCCGCTCATATCTGGTGGAAGGACCCCACGGGATCATTAGGCGAAACCGACGCCATCTCGTTGCCATGCAGCCTTCTTCAGAGCAGAGTGGTGATGGAGCAGCTGAGCATATCCTGGAAGGCATTCCAGGCCAACCTGTAGCAGAACAACCTGCAGCAGCACCACCGCAGCAGAACATTCCCGAACCACCATCTACTCCTGTTCTCAGAACCAGGTCTGGGAGAGCTGTGGTAAGACCAGCCCGTTTAGACTTATAGTTTTGCTTATCACAGACTTTTTGGAGGCTTTTCAGAGAGACATTAAGAGAAAAAAAAAAAGACTGAAAAGTTAAATTTCAGTGTGAAAAAAAACTGTGGTTTGATACTGTGATTGAACCATTTGTGTTTGTTATTTGTTATGCAAATGTTCAGCTCTCAGGGGTTTAGTGCGAGGACAGATAGTACAGGTTTGTTTTTATTGTATCAGTAATGCATTGTTCCAGGTTAAGGTTAATCTGTGTGTATGGATGGTTCAGATTTGGATAGGAGCAGACCTTCCGGCCACAGGGGCAGAATAATCCCCTAAGGTCCTGCTGAATCAATGGTAGTCTACCCATTGGTTCTAGAAAGAGGAGATGTGGTGTAACTGGATATTTAGAGAACCTCTGTATGGGGGCGGGGCGTTCGGGCAGGAAGAACTAGAGTGCGAGAGGGTCAGTTCCTCCCTTGCACAAAGGCCGAGGTAGCGGTCAGAGAAATACAGCAGAACTGGTGAAGAGCCCCGGGGGGGGGCGAGGTGTGGGATGCAGGTCACTTTAGCGCCTGACACAATGAACTGCTGAATTTATTCTAACACACGAGCAGATGATGAAGGTTATGGTTTAGGTCGTGTTCATGCAAAAATGTAGAAAGTTCTAAAGGGTCTGCAAATTTTCAAGCACCAAAGAACTGGGGATTTCATCATTTAATGACTCAGAGATTCTAGATGGTATCTAAAATAAAAACTGCATTAAAATCAGACATAACTCGGTGGTGAAGGTGGTGGAGAGGAGGACACTGCACAAACTGCTGTGTATTATGGATGATGATGGGCACCCACTGCGCACCATCATCATGGACAGAAGGAGCACGTTCAAGTTCAGTGGGCAGGGATGCTGTCAACAGAGCTGCTCCACGGACAGGGATCAGGGAGGATCCTTTGTTCCCGAGAGCCATCAGGCTCTACACCTCCTCCCACGCGGGGCTGGAAGAGGACGAGGACAGCTGAGGAACCAAAACTCTCTTTTCAATAAATAGGTTTTATTTATCATACACTATTACACTTACTGTATAATACTGTACACCTGAAACTCCTGGTACACCTCTCAGGACCACTCTACTGTAATACTGTACATTCTGATGAACTCCTGAAGACACTCCAGACCACTCTACTGGATATACTGTACATCTGCACTCATGGGACCCTATGGACACTTACTGTTGTAAACCTCCCCTTCACCAAGGGGTACACAGAAACACTATGTAAACTCCTTCTTACTAAGGGATACACAGAAGTATTTTTCTCTAAGGGGGGTCACCCTGGCACCTTTCGTCTAAACTGTTGGATTGACAGAAAGAGAAACAAACCACAACTTTAAAGATAAATTAAACCAAAATGGTATTGAGAAGTAGAAGGAGGAAAAAATAACAGAAAAACAGACACCAAAACCAAACACCAGTATTTACATTGGGACACATATGGTAATTTAAACCCAGTCGTAAGGCTTTTGAACCTTAAGTGATCGTTAGGTTCTAAATCCACAAAGTTATTATGTAGGTTGAGTAGAAGGTTCTTTTAAGCTTGGCAGCACCAGAAAGGTGGATAGGAAAGAAGCGGCTCTGTTTTAGCCATGGTCCTTTAATGTCCATACATCCCACTTTTTTCCTCTATCCAATATAAAACTCCTTGTCTAAGACCATTAATAAAACAAACAAAACAAACAAACAAACAAACAAGCCAAGCCAAACAACTCAAACAAAACAAATAACCCTGCAAACAAAATTAGCACATTAAATTGCGTCGTTACGCATCGTTAGCATCGCATATTAGCATGCTCCTGCGTTTGTGAACCATCCACATCTCACTCCTTTTCCAATAAGAAGTCGCTCATGCTTCAGGTCTTAGATACAAGTATTTGGTCCAGTGACTTGATTCTCAGCTGAGTGTGTTTTAATTTTATGGCAATCGTGGGCAATTGGTTAGTTACGTTGCATAACAATATGCTAAACATTGCTTTATGTGACTACACCACAGCCACTTGCTAACATGCTAAGCACTGGATTATATGGGTCGAGACCTGCTTTTGCTACTATGCTCTGTGGTTCTGCTGAGCCAATGTGGAGCAATGCATAATAGTGATGCTAAACATGCTTACAACATGCAACTTTAATGCTAATTGTGTCTGCATGTATTTGTTTTTGATTGTTGGTTTGCATTTGCCGAGTTGTTTGTTTGTTTGTTTGTTTTATGGGACTTAGCACAAGGAGTTTTATTGGATAGAGGAAAAACAGTGGATGTTGATGGACATTTTTAAAAGGACCGTGGAACAGAGACCCTTCTTTCCTATCCACCTTTCTGGTGCTGCCATCTTAAAAGACCTGCGTACTCAAAAACCTATAGGGAACTTTGTGGATTTAGAACCTACGATCACTTAAGGTTCAAAAGACTTACGACTGGGTTTAAATTACCATATGTGTCAATGTAAATACTGGTGTTGGTTTTGGTGCTGTTTTTCTTTATTTTTTCCTCCTTCTCTTCTAATACATTTTGTTAATTATCTTTAAAGTTGTGGTTTGTTTCTCTTTCTGTTCAATACCACAGTTGAGAAAGGTGCAGGGTGACCCCCCTTAGAGAAAAATATTCTGTGTATCCCTTAGTAGAAGGAGTTTACATAGTTTCTGTGTACCCCTTGGTGAAGGGAGGTTACATAGTGCACCCTAACCCTAACCCTAAGCATGAAACAGTAAAGTTTCTTAGGAAATGAGTTGATGGGATGGTTCAAAACGCAGGAGCAGGAGCACATGTGTTGCAAACACTCTCCTTGTTGTCCCCCGGAAGTACTACCCTACTTCCCTTTATGAGGACCAATTACTGCTGGTGTTCCAGAGGTCACCAGTGGTATTGCACAGTAAAAGGAAACACTGGTATGAAACCAGGTCTGTTACACTGTATATACTGCACATCTGAGCTCCTGGACACTCTCAGACACTCAAATGTATATACTGCACATCTGAGCTCCTGGACACTCTCAGACACTTTACTGTATATACTGTACATCTGAGCTCCTGGACACTCTCAGACACTGTACTGTATATACTGTACACCTGAACTCCTGGACACTCTCAGACACTTTACTGTATATACTGTACACCTGAACTCCTGGACACTCTCAGACACTTTACTGTATATACTGTACACCTGAACTCCCTGGGACACTCTCAGACACTGTACTGTAGATACACTGTACACCTGAACTCCTGGGGACACTCTCAGACACTTTACTGTATATATTGTTGTCACCTGAAATCCTGGGACCACTCTCAGACACTTTTACTGTATCATACTGTACATCTGAACTCCTGGGGACCACTCTCATGACACTTGCTTACCTGTATATTTACTGTACACCTGAACTCCTGGACACTTCTCGTAGGACACTTTACTAAGTATTATACTGTACACCTGAACTCCTGGGACATCTCTAAGACCCTTTACTTGTATATACTGTACACTTGAAACTCCTGGGACACTCTCAGACCATGTGTACTTGTATGTACTGTACATTTCTGAACGACTTTCCGTGGACACTCTCAGACACTGTATACTGTATATACTGTAACACCTTGAACGCCTGGACACTCTCAGCACACTTCACTGTATTATTACTGTACATCTACACTCCCTTGGACCCACTCTTCAGACCCACCTTACTGTATATACTGTACATCTGCAACTCATGGACACTCTCAGACCCACTCTACTGCTATATACTGGACATCCGCACTCCTGGGACACTCCTCAGACAACATTACTGTATATACTGTACACTGCTGATCAACTCCTGGGACACTCTCCAGAACTTTACTGTATATACTCGGAACATTCGGGGAAAAATAAGGGAACAAGATCAGGGACAAACATTTGGACTTATTGAGATACGGGAACAGCTGAAAGCAGGAGAAAAGAGAGAAACCTGACGGAGTAGAAGGGAAAGAGGACGAAGGGAAACGTATCAGAAACGTTACGGGAGATAGGGTAGCAAATGCGGAAAATAAGGGAACAAGCTCTACGACAAAGTAATGGAGATTACGGGAGAGGAGGAACGAAGGGAAAAGAGCAGAAACGGTACGGGAGAGAAGGTAAAGATGAAAGAATGGACCAATGAGAAAAGAAAACCAGAGAAATGGCTTATACGGCGAAATAGGTAACAGAAGGGAACACTGATGGAAAAGGAAGGTATAGAAGGGACTCAGAGCCCAGGAAGTAGGCGATGGAAAAAGATCAAGAAAATTACCACTGGATGATAAGGGAAACTATCAGGAAAATCAAATGGACAACGAGAAGACAGGGAGACTGGGCGGTACGGAAAAAAGAGGAACTCATCGCGACAAGACAGGGACACGAGGAATGGATAGAAGGGACAGAGGAAATAACGATGGAATACTTATAATGAAAC
>JAMWET010006356.1:0-25099 GCA_024036415.1 Prochilodus magdalenae | reverse complement strand
GTAAGATGTACTCTTCCACGAAACATATCACAGGCCACAGGAAACCCCAGCTATTAATTTAACTTGAGTGCAGTTTGAAATGGCAATGTCTCACAGCACGTGTCTGAACAATCTCCCTTCAGTAAAGAGCTGTGTTCTACAGACTACATGCAGTAGGGCAAAAGGTCAAGAGCGATGAAACAGAGGGAAAAAGCAAATGATCAAACAGCCTTGTAAGCCTTCATATAGCAGTTGTACAAAGGTAATGATGTATTTTGCACACACACTGTATTCCATTAATCTTATCCATCACAGCAGTATATGAAGGCACTGTCCATGGTGCTGAATTCTATTGTGAAGCCAAAGACCACAGAGCTCACAGACCCAGCAGAAATCCATGAACAATGGGATAGTGTTCGGGGCTTTGGTGGTTAAACTAATCATTCCTGTTTCTGTGGGTTTGTCTAAAACCACCAGATTTATTCATTTTAAATCGTTATAAAGTTTTAGCTTCTGTGCTGCTAAAGGAACAGTATGATTGAAGGAGACTGAACCCCACTGCACCATTCCAAACTCTCTATCATTGTACTTTCATCCTCCAGTGAAACAAGCATGGAAACATTAATGCATGAACTCACTCTTATAACCTATATCCTGTCTATAGTGCTATTACTAGTAGTTTTAGTGCTACATAATAATAGACATATAAATGTTACATAAACAATAAAAGATTAAAGATTATTATAAAAGTAATATACGGCACCATATGAGTATAGCTTCTTGTATTGCTATGGGTTTATTTTATGTAAATTTTATGTATTTTATAGTATCAAAAACATCAAACCGAAATTGTGGCTGCAGTTCCAAAATGTGCCACACGAGGCGTGCCCATAAAGGAGACCTTAAAGTGGAAGCCTCAATATGCAGGTCTCAGGTAGCGGCACTGTGGCTCTGTGGTGGGAAATTACTGGTTATAGCTGAAGTGACACTGAACAGCTCAGAGCTACAGCAGGACCAAACTTAGAACTGTTCTTCTAGCTCTTAGCTCTGAGAGCTTATGACTCAGTGGGGTTTATCAGTGAAGGGGTACGGCTGCTTACATGTTATGTACTAGACCACAAGTGCTCTGCTTACCCAGATACGCTTACCACTGTATGCAGATTTGGCACCCCTGGTAAAGCTGCTTTGCTGATTTAAAAAAATAACTAAAATAAATAGAGCGTTAATAGAAACTGGGCACTAACATGTGCAGGACAATCCCATACTTAACTTTATTTCCTGTAAAGGATCAACGAACCATGTCATTTGATTGGGGGTTTAAAATTTGCACATGACTGTACAGTTTTTATAATCTCTAGAAAGTTAATATTCATTTATAAAGTATTATGAACAAAAAGACTGATTCTACATGTGACACACAGATCAGGGCATCTTAACGTGTGTGTGTGTTTAACACTTTGCTCTGGGGAACCAAGAGAGGCTGATGAACATCAGAGAACAGAGGTGTGAAAACCACGGAGTGATAGTTAACTGACTTTCCATTCTCACATGCTTTTTTTGTTTATCTGAGCCCCCAAGGGGGGCCATACTGAACACAGCAGTACCAGTAAATTGGTAGTGTGTGTGTGGGGTGTGGCTGTTGGGTTTCTACATGCCAGTGTCACTTTTAGAATGAGAGTGATCCACTGAACAAAAACATCCAGCCCTAATGACTCTATAGGAAGAAACTGATCACTGATGAAACTGATGAAGGGCTAGAGTGCAGGGGGAAAGATACAGCTAACTGTACATGTACAAAGTGCATGTGTGTATATACTGGATGTGAACGTGGATGTGATTTCTGCCATGGCAGAAAGTCATGGCAGTTCGCATGGACAATTGCTAGCCAGCAATTTCTCTTAAACCCCAAACCTTACACTCCTAACCTTAAACACTAAACCTTAAACTCTAAACACTAAACCCTAAACCAAACACTAAACCTTAAACTCTAAACTCTAAACTCTAAACACTAAACCCTAAACCCTAAACCATAAACCCTAAACCCTAAACCATAAACCATAAACCCTAAACCTTAAACACTAAACCTTAAACTCTAAACACTAAACCTTAACCCTAAACCTTAAACCCTAAACCTTAAACCCTAAACCTGAAACCCTGAGATTAGTAAATAGGGGTAAATGCTACAGCACGTTTAGAAACAGGTGTAGTAGAACAGGGCCCAGTGAGGTGTGGAGTATGTATGTGCTGAATGCTGAAAATAAACCTTCATTAAAATGCTCCAGTGTTTGTCCCCTCAGTTGTTCTTAGTTCAGTTGCTATAAACAAGTCAGGATGTTTTTAACTTTGGTTTCTGAACGAGAGACAAAGTGCATCATGTGGTTTTGATGCAGTGTCTGAGAACAGAGCCGTGCTGGTCAGTCTTGCGGGTGGAAACACTCAAATCATGTTGCTCCCTCCTGCAAACACGCCGCTATGCACGCTCACCTTTACCCACAGGCCTTTCTCTTTGAAGTGCAACTCCCACATGCGTCCTGCCACATGCATGAACTAAACCGAGGATGGATTAGTTTAAACTGCCACTGAATAAATGTACAGAATTATTAATATTATTAATTATAGTAGTATTAGTTACAATTCATTGTGAATTTAACTTTTAAGACTTATTTTAATATTTTTATAAATTGATTCTGAATTTAAATAATTTATTATATTTCTGTTTTTAAAAAGAAAGCATGTTAAATATAAACATCATTTATTTACTGAGTTTAATATGAAATGATTTTATTATATGATTAGATGCTGAAATGATGAATGTGTGAATGTGTTGTGTTGATGCGCTGAAGTTTACTCCAGCACGTCTCAGTGTGCTCTGAGCTGCTGCTTCCTGTCTTTCACTCTACAGGAAATGATGAGCTCATCACAGTCTCCACCTCTTCAGTTACGCCCCACTTACACTGTCAATGTGTGCTGCTTGCCATTTGACCAGATTAAGTTAGGCTAGGCCCTGTCTGCTATTCTGTGTCCTTAATCAGTATGTGAAAGCAAATACCACAGAAATAAATAATAAAGTGTTAAATAATAAAATGGTGATAAAGGAGAGCAGCTTCATATTCTATGCACTGTAGTACAGGCCCATGTGGCAAGTGCCTGTAGAAGATCAGACCTACTTTAAAGCTGACCTGTAATAACTGAACAGGACAGAAGCTGATCTGAAGTGTTTCTGAAGAAAGAAGAAAAGAGTAAGAGGGTCTTAGACAAGCAGAATCAGGATGCTTTAGCCCTGTAGTAAATAAAGATCCATGAGAGGGAGTGGTGAGGAGAGGGTTGGGTGACTGCTCTTTGTTGAGCGCTGTGTTGGTCTTCATACTGACAGCCAGTAAATTTGCTGAGCTGCGTGTTCATGTAGCTACACGCAGGACAGGCTCTCTTTTACTGTTGTTAAAGTCTTAAGCTGTTTTCTGATGGCTGGTGGTTTGTGTACATTTTGACAGTTTGACAAACTGAAGACTTTGTGACACCATGGAATATTACTAACCTAAATGTGAATACTGGCCCTTAGGACTTGCTGTTGGAGTTCCAGTTCTGAAAATACTGTCAAACTGCTATGATTTTACAAAATATAGGGATCCAGTAATTCCAGTACATGTCTAAGCAGACAAAGTAAACTAATATCGGCCTGAAATCTCGGCCTGAAAACTCTCCTGAGTTATAAAAAAAACTGTCTATAAAACAATTAAATTTTGTCTTGAGAGGGCCATTAAAGAGGGTAGTTTATAAAATAGTTGAGGGAAATATAAAACAACAGGGGGCACAATGGTGTCACAGCATTGAAATATCCTCTGAAAGCTGTGACAACGTTATCTGACAACATCGTGACAACGATGAATTTAAGAGTCACAACCTCTTAAATTCCCTCACAAGTTCCATTAGGTTGTTGCCAACATGTTTGTCACTGTTAAATGTTTCAGACCATCAAACAAATTTAAAAATTAGTCAAAGACAACACAAGTAAACACAAAATACAGTTTATAATGAAGATCTTTTTTTTTCACATTGGAGGGTTTTTGAGCATGAACCGCCTTTTTAAGGTCCTACCACATCATCTCAATAGGATTCAGGTGAGGGTGGGTGGACTTGCTGGTGTGTTTTGAATCAGTGACAGAACCCTGCTACGAACAGATGGCCGGACATTCTCCTGCAGAATCTTTTGTTAGACAGCGGAATTCATGGTACATTTATCACCATGAATTCCGCTGTCTAACAAAAGATCCTGAAGGAGAATGTCCGGCCATCTGTTTGTGACCTCAAGCTGAAACGAACTTGGGTTCTGCAGCAGGACAATGATCCAAAACACACCAGCAAGTCCACCTCTGAATGGCTGAAGAAAAACAAACTCAAGACTTTGGAGTGGCCTAGTCAAAGTCCTGACGTGAATCCTATTAAGATGCTGGGGCACGACCTTAAAAAGGCGGTTCATTCTCAAAAACCCTCCAATGTGATGCCCTGCCACAATCTCTCTTGTAATCATGTAATCATGTAATCTCTCTTGTAATCAATCTCTCTTGTAACCACCATCAACATATACTGGAATAGCAGGGCTGTTATTAGGAACTGGGAGGCCCACTATTCATTTTGCTCTAATCCAGCACTGTCTTGGTTTTAAGGCAGATTCAGGGATGCTGGGGATCTGATCAAAAGACATGAGTACAGTACGGCACAGTGGCTAAGAAATGCAAAATAAATGAACATTTCAGAAAACAAAGTTACAAAAATAAAAACAAATTTACAAGACATCTTTTACCCAGAACTGTGTTCTGACGGAACGGGTAGGTCTAACACACAGGACGTGCTTGTTACGGACCCTTGTCTATCAAACTGTTTCTCAGTGGTAGAGCGAGTGATGTTTGGGATGGTGACAACACTCAAGCATGTTTTGTCTATTTTGTGGCATGCGTTTTACCCAGCTGGCACGCAAGAGCAGATCGAAGAAAGAGGTCAACAGGTGATGTCTAAACCATGTGGACTGTAAAAAGTGGATTGTTTTTTAAAAGCTCTCAGGTAATTTAAGCTAAATAGCTGGTTTTTCCCTATAGTTAGCGTTACACCCCACTTACTTTCCAACGGCAAGTGGTTTCGACGTTGCCTGCTCGCCTCTTTCTTCCATTCTTCTTTCTCCACCCTTCCACTGTGAAACAGTTTGATTGACAAGGGTCTGCAACAAGCACTTCCTGTGTGTTAGACCTACCCGTTTCTGTCAGAATTCACAGTGTGTAGAACAATTTCGGTTTCGGAAGTTTTTCACCACTTCTAAAATTGTATTTGCTTTTGTAATTTTGTTTTCTGGAATGATAATTTCTTTTGCACTTCTCGGCCAGAGTAGTGTAGCACCCTGAATGCATTGTAGCACCCTAAATGCAGTGATACATTCTACACTATAAAAACTGTCAAATAAAATTTAACTTATATATCTTATAATTTACATTTTGAGATGGTGTAACTAACATATATTGCATTGCTTTTGTTTGAATAATTTTTTTAACACCAAGTCTGTGTTCATAAAGTGTTAATAACGTGTTCATATTAACAGGCAAGGAGAGGGAGAGAAAGTAGCTGATAAAGACCTGCAGGGCTACAGGAGCAGGACTGGTCAGGTACTAATCTACAGTGTAAGTGTTTGTATGGAGTGTTTAGGGTCTGCAGTGTAAGAGAGAGGAGAGAATGAGAGAAGGAGAGAGGAGTATGAATAGAGTTTAACTCATATTAAATTCCTCCTGCAGATATACAGATCTACTGTGTGCCAACATAACCACATGGCCTATGCTATGTCATGATAACAGTTTTAGAATGGGGCCATTTTACAACCTTTACTCCACCTGCAAAGACTGGGCCCTCCAATCCAGAAAGTTCTGGTGAAGTCCTGTCTTAGTAAAAGTGTCAACTTTAAACAGAAGAGACTAAATTACATGTTGACATGTCACACCTCAAACAGTCCTGTGAACTGTCTCGTCCACTAAAGAAAACAAAATAAAGGCATCAGTGCTCCTGCGCTGATCACGTTAACCAGATCTCACCATGTCCCCACTTTAACAAGGTGCACTTCTGATTTCTTATCTCACACAAGTTACACAAGTTTTGCTCTGCTTCTGTTAAAGTTGTATGTTTTTGAAAATTGGCGTGACTGCTGAGCTAAACCTGACACTGTGGACTGAGTGAGCAAGGCACCGTGTGTCTATGCTGCAGGAGGAGACAATGTCAGTACAAAAAGCCGCATGTGATACATGTTAGGAAATCCTCAGACCACAGCATCTGGTTTCAAACATAAGACAGAGCAGCTTCATGTCTTGAGAAAACATTTCATGTTTCAGCTCTTGTAGAGTTAGACTTCAGCCTAAGCAGCCACAAACACCACAGTCTCAAAATTCCATCCTCTCTTCAGGTTAATTACAGTTTCATCCCCAATTCACAGATAACAATGTACTACAACCACATTTACTGAACTGCTCTTTTAATGTCTTCTTTTATTTTACAAAGATCAAGATTCAACTCAGACTGAGAGACTGAAAATGACTGTCTCAAAATTGTCAAAAGAAAAAGTTGAAGCAAGAGAAAGACAATATTAAAAATGTGCTTGTGGTTCTACTGGTCTGCCTGAGCACACCATAGACTGTTTGGTGTCCATTTGATCACTTCGTGTACCCCCACATTGATGATGATATTCCAGCAGGATAATTCTGGTTGTCTAGAATAGGTTCAGTGAGCATTTAGGAAAGTTCTGACAAATGGTGTGCCATGTTTGCCTGACATGAGTCCTATGGAGGACTTTCAAACTCTGGTAATTCATACCAAATTTCATGAGCACACTCACCAGTTTTCACACACAAGATATCAACTTAAGACTTATACAGGTGTGGGCGTTCCCACTTCATCATCAGTTCACATACTGCTATCTCATGAGTTTTGATTCGTCAGTGTAAAGAAAGTGTAAAACTGGTTTTGTGCTAGGCTTTGTGCTAGGCCTGACGCTAGCCTTGGTGACATGCCTGGTGTATAGAGCAGTGTAATGTATGTGTGGAAGGTGATAATCTTTTGGTTTGGAAAATAAACACCAATGTTCCCCAGAGTTCTAACTCTTCAATATGATTCACTGCAGTAAAAACTGGATTAGTCAAAATGAATCAGATAATATTAGATAATATGTACACACAATGTTATATTCCATTATTATGGGGCCTCTGCAGTATATCCCATACAGGTTAAATGTCCTGGCAGGTAACTGGATGATGATATCAGAGTAACTCCAGTGTAGTGACAGAAAACCTTCTAAATATGTAAACACATGAGCTTAGCTTTGGAAATCAGTTTCAGTTTAAAGTTGCTCCAGCAGGGAGCGCTATTAACATGCAAGTTGCCACAAATCTGCACCAGAAGAAGCTCAGGAAGACATGTCTGCAGTAACATCCATTAAATCACAATTAAAGCAGTTCTGGGTTTTATGATTTTCATTAAAGCATATAAAGTAAAAACAGTAGAGAAAGTAGGTCAAACTGCAGAGGACTGGGTGTATTAGTATTAACGGTGGTGAGATAATCAATAATTATGATTTATACCTAGAAAATATTGTGCTAGTCCCACCTATTTAACAGCAGTGAAACAAACAGGGAGAGCCGTGAAATTAACCACAATTAAAAACCAGATTTTAGTTTAATTTTCCTCAAGGGGGGATGCCCAGGGTGTTGAACCTTGAGCTGCACTTCCGTGTTGTAGTATCTCTATGTCCAGTTAGTGAGGCGCGCTGAATGTTCAGCCAGTGGCTCCTGGAGGGATCCCTCATTATTCCAACATAATTCCATTTTATCCTGAATCCAAGTTCTTTGTGCAGTAGCCATCTCCTGATATAGCTGAAGATACAAAGCGCAGAAACATAAACAGAGCTGAAACTAAGTGATGATAGAATTGAACCTGAGAAAATGAATATAAACGAAAGCAGAAACTTTATTTTGGGCAGAACATCAGTATCACCTGAAAGATATAAATCATTTATAGTTTAAATAAATGTTTGTGTAGGTTTTAATCAATTAGTCCTAAATGATCCTAATATGTCACATTAATAGACTACATTAATATCACTGGCTCCAAATACCTAGAAACAGTTTTACTAGTCATGCCCTATTATTCCTCTTATAACAGGAAAGAAATAAACATATTTTAGATTCTTACC
Source organism: Prochilodus magdalenae (assembly GCA_024036415.1). Classification (NCBI taxonomy): domain Eukaryota; kingdom Metazoa; phylum Chordata; class Actinopteri; order Characiformes; family Prochilodontidae; genus Prochilodus; species Prochilodus magdalenae. Next base: position 16,902 of record JAMWET010006356.1, on the reverse strand, counting down.
TGAGTCTCATGTGTCCATATTTACCCTGATGTGTCTTCAGTTGAGTTGTGTTGTTTTAGAGACACGTCAGTCGTTTTTAGAGCGGCACAGAAAACACTTCCTTACTCTGTGGTGACAAATTATCAGACCAAACTCAGAGGGTGACGTCTGATGAAAGCCTCAGAGAATGCTGAGATAGCAGTGTTGGTGTGGTTGTATGACAGTGGTGGGCTGGGCCATGTATTCCTGTAAACCTCACAAACCAACAGCCTCAAAAGCAAGTAGCTGTAAAGAAGCTTTTCTTACTGCTGCAGTTCAGCTTTACTTTCTTTACTGGCTCTGGCAGTTCTTACACGTGGGAACAGTATATTTCCAGCACAATCACGTTCAGGAGTTTAGTGGTGTCTTTATAAAGTGTTTATGTACAGTTAGTGTGATAATTGCCTCGATAAGCAGATGGAAGTTAATCACTGGTGTTATAAAGGGAGGAGCTGCAGCTTTTTAAACAGAACAGGAGACAGGAAGGATGACCTCAGGAGGAGACGTGCTGAGAGAAATCACCATATCACTGCATCATGTGTTATCTAAAGGCTGGTTCTGTTCATCAGAAAGCGTTGGGAAAGTATGAAAATACAAAGTAATAATCTCAACATACAACATTCCTACATTTAATTAGACTTTTATTGAATTGCTTACTGTATAAATAATACATACACATTATCTAGCTAATATAAAAAGAAGACTAGGTAAGCTTAGTTTTGCCAGGCCACCATCAGCTGCATAGCACTTTCCATACTGGCATCTTCCACATTCCAAAAATGCAGGGTCCAAAATACATAGATTTCTTATTAGAAGTCATTGAGACAAAAAAGCTAATTATATTCTCTTATGTTGAGCATAACAGGATTTGTGTTATGTCTTTGTCTTGTTTCTGACCACTGCATGTCTTTGTTCATCCTCCATTTACAGCAAAGCCAACATAACCTCTCGCATCTGTAGCTTTGTGGCAAGAGCCAATCCTGGTGCATGAAGGTTCCAACAAAGTTGACAGACAATCAGTAGGCGCAAATGCCTCTTCTAGGCTGATCCACAAGGCAGTTCAGCAATAGTTATAAACACACAGTTAAATAATTCAATAATGAATTGTGTTTCATGTTTGTAAACAATGAAAATCTAAACATTAACAAAAGGTCCTGTTTCTCTATAGCTATCGTACTTTGATCTGTGAATAAATGTCTTGACCTTCTTTGACTCTGGGCGTTCTGGAGTGAGGAGGTTTCTTATTAAACTTCAGAGCTGCATAGTTCAAGGCATCTGTGTTCCCAACCTGACAGAGATCAATACAAATCATATTCATTTAATAAGACCACTGTCAGAATGCTATTACTCTCAGTGCTGCATATGGAGGACCAAGTATGTACCTATAAAAGAAAGTAGTTCTAATTTTACCTGAGCTGGGTGATTCGGATCATCATTAGGAGAACCTAGAACAGATTAGCAGCTTGTTATAACTACGGAAATTAAATTGAGATTTAAAAAACAAAAATGTCATGTTCTAGTTAATAATGTATTACACCATCAGAACCGGTGACCAACCTTTCCGCTGGTTCTTCAGGAGCAGAACAGCCAGAACCACTATCACAATAACAGATATCACATTGGTTGTTGTCAAAACAGGAACAATCCAGATATTTTCTCCTGAAGTTATAAACAGCAAACAGGGAATTAATAACATGTGCTGTAATCTTTAGCAGTAGTTCCAGTTCCTCCTAGCAGAATTCTATCTTACAGTGGAATTACATCACTGAAAGAAAGCTGTGTAGGACAGTCCTACCTTTTACATCGAGTTTAGTTCCATCTCCAAACAGTATCTGTCCACATGCAGCCACAGCACAGTAGTAAGTTCCAGCATCAGAGAGACTGATGTTCCTCTTGGGGAGTTTGTATACACAGCTCTGTGTAGAAGAGTCAGTCTCAGAGCTCCTCGTACACGGACTGTTGGTGTTTCCATGAGTGTAAATGATTCCTGGATGAGGTTCTCCTGACCCGTGTCTGTACCAGTACACACTGTGTTCTCCTGAACAGCTCAATCTAGCCACTGAACACTGGAGTGTAACAGACTCTCCTCTTTTCACATCTACTTCAGTCACATCACTCTGCTGAGACCTTTCATCTTTAAAAACAATCAAAATACAGAAAGAGAAACAATGCTGTATGAACATGAAGGAAATGAACAGATCTGCTAAATATCGCTTCATACTGCTTAAATAAAAAAAGAAAAGAAATGCTACCTGTGAAAAGCAGAAGAGTCCCAGATCCAAACTCTGCAACATAGTCCTTCAGCTTCACACAGAAATATGTCCCTGTGTCCTCGTCCACAGTGTTAATAATGCTGAGATCAAACTTTCCTTCATCTGCAGTCACTCTGAAGTGCTCTGCAAATGCTCGGGCGTATCTGATGTCTGCCTTACTCTCAGTTGATCTTACTATAAACTGAGGCTGCTTTCCAAAACTCTGCTTATACCAGGCTAAATAATGCTGCCTGCTGTCTTTAACAAAGTTATGGTCACATTTTACTGTAACATTTTCTCCATATTTCACTGTTTGTACCTGGAGCTCCTCAGTGTCAGACGTTTTCACTGAAACACAAAAGTGCATCATTAGTAAAACAGACCTCCTCAGTGTGGCACTGTTTATGATTAATCAGGCTTTAAATTAAATTAATGACTCACCAGATACAAAAAGGCAAAATGTGGCAAAGACAGTGATCATAGTTCCTTCTGGCTCCACTTGGTAACATCTAATGAAATAGTCACCTGTCTGTAGCAGAAGAGACCTTGTGTCTGACATGTCTGGGCATTCTGAAGTTGTGAACTTCTCTGATTGGCTGAATGGTTTAAAGGAAATGGAACAAAGGTTAAAGATGTTACTTGGTGAGTGTCCTTTAGAGTGGACGTTCTAGTAAAACCAGCATTATAATGAACAAGATTTCTAGTGGTGAAACTTAAATAGTGAATAGAAGTGAAGGCTGACAATGAACAATTTGCTACATATACTGTGACAGAGCTGTGTGATAATAATCTATAATTATTGTTGTTGCCATATGCGTTTCTGCTATATAAGTTTAATTAAAGGGCTGCAAAAACATTAGAGATACTTGTTTTTATAGCCTTGTATTGAAAAAAAAACGTTTATATCTACAGTTAAGCCACAAACATGAATAGAAACAGCAGAGGCTCAGAGGCTTCTTCAGCCTGAAGCACCATGTGGAACTCACTCACATTTTGCAGGCTGCACATTCCCCACAAGGGGGCACCATTAGCAGTCAAATAGTTTTTTGCCTTCATATCAATGACACTAGGTGTGTTTGCAGTTCTAATGTAAGTAGTCATTATTTGTTCATTATTTTTTACTAGCAATTTGGAAAAACAAATTGGATTTCTTTGCTGGTTGTTTTAAGGAGAGTTTATTTAGATTTTTTTGATTGCACAGAAAAAACTACTGCACCTTTGTACTGTCAGCTGATGAGTTCAACCTCAGAGTTAGATTCGCTCTTTGGTGCCGACCTTATCCACCCTTTCACAAAGCCCACGTCCCACAGCTTTGTTATCTCTTATTTGAAAATATTGTCAACCCCCATCACCACATCAAGTCAAGTCACATCTAGTCAAGTTACATCTAGTCAAGTTACATCTAGTCAAGTCAAGTCAAGTCAAGTGGCTTTTATTGTCATTACAGCTCTGTACAAGTACAAACCGGATTCCAAAAAAGTTGGGACACTAAACAAATTGTGAATAAAAACTGAATGCAATGATGTGGAGGTGCCAACATCTAATATTTTATTCAGAATAGAACACAAAAGTTATTTCGAAACAAAAAAACACAAAATGAGAGAAAAACGTTTAAACTGAGAGAATGTATCATTTAAAAAATATGTTGTTTCAAAATTTCATGGCGTCAACAAATCCCAAAAAAGTTGGGACAAGGCCATTTTTACCACTGTGGGGCATCCCCCCTTCTTCTTACAACACTCAACAGACGTCTGGGGACAGAGGAGACCAGTTTCTCAAGTTTAGAAATAGGAATGCTCTCCCATTCATGTCTAATACAGGCCTCTAACTGTTCAATCGTCTTGGGCCTTCTTTGTCGCACCTTCCTCTTTATGATGCGCCAAATGTTCTCTATAGGTGAAAGATCTGGACTGCAGGCTGGCCATTTCAGTACCCGGATCCTTCTCCTACATAGCCATGATGTTGTGATTGCTGCAGAATGTGGTCTGGCATTATCTTGTTGAAAAATGCAGAAAAGAGATGACGTCTAGATGGGAGCATATGTTGTTCTAGAACCTGAACATAGTTCTCTGCATTAATGGTGCCTTTCCAGACATGCAAGCTGCCCATGCCACAGGCACTCATGCAACCCCATACCATCAGTGATGCAGGCTTCTGAACGGGGCGTTGATAACAACTTGGGTTATCCTTGTCCTCTCTGGTCCGGATGACATGGCGTCCCAGTGTTCCAAAAAGAACTTCAAATCGTGACTCATCTGACCACAGAACAGTCTTCCATTTTGCCACACTCCATTTTAAAAGACCCCTGGCCCAGTGCAAACGTCTGAGCTTGTGGAGCTTGCTTAGAAATGGCTTCCTTTTTGCACTGTAGAGTTTCAGCTGGCAACGGCGGATGGCACGGTGGATTGTGTTCACTGACAATGCTTTCTGGAAGTATTCCTGAGCCCATTCTGTTATTTCCTTGACAGTGGCATTCCTGTTTGAGGTGCAGTGACGTTTAAGGGCCCGGAGATCACGAGCATCCAGTAGAGTTTTACGGCATTGACCCTTACGCACAGCGATTGTTCCAGATTCTCTGAATCTTTTGATGATGTTATGCACGGTTGATGATGATAACTTAAAAGTCTTTGCTATTTTACGCTGGGTAACACCATTCTGGTATTGCTGCACTATCTTTCTGCGCAACAATGGTGGAACTGGTGATCCTCTTACCATCTTGGCTTCAGAGAGACACTGACACTCTGAGAAGGTCTTTTTATACCCACTCATGTTGTCAGTTGACCTAATTAGTGTTAATTGGTCTTCCAGCTGTTCGTTATATATGCTCAGTTTCCTTTTTCTATCCACTTATTGCTACATGTCCCAACTTTTTTGGGATTTATTGCGCCATGAAATTTTGAAACAACACATTTTTCCCTTAAAATGATACATTCTCTCAGTTTAAACTTTTGATCTGTAATTATATGTAATTTGTTTAGTGTCCCAACTTTTTTGGAATCCGGTTTGTACACAGTGAAATTAAATTACGTTTTTTCCAGAACAAGGGTGCCACACGGTACAAAGGGAGAACAGAAAACAAAACAGTACAATGCAGGGCAACGTGCAAGACAGTACAATAAATACAATAAATAAGACTCAGTTCTGAGCAGAGGTAATGAGTGTAAGGTGCATAGATATTTACAGGTAGGTATTGGTAATATGGTGCTTAGAAGGTGCATGGAAATTTAACCTGCTGTGACGTATATGCAGACAGCTTACATTGCACATGAAACTTGAAACACAGCACTGAGGTATTCAACTGTGGAATGTATAAATAAGATAAATAGGATGCAGACAGATTTACAATGCTAGGGGTTGTGGTTGTGGGGGGCTTTAGTTCAGTCACTGCTGTTTAGAAGTCTGACTGCTTGTGGGACAAAACTGTTGAAGAGCCGCACGGTGACAGCACGGATGCTCCTGTACCTTCTGCCAGACGGCAGCAGTGAAAAAAGTCCATGTGAGGGATGAGTGGGGTCCTTCACAATGCTGATGACCTTACGGGTGCAGTGTGTGGTGTGAATGTCTGTGACAGAGGGAAGATAGACCCCTATGATCTTCTCAGCTGTCCTCACTATTCGCTGTAGGGTTTTGCTGTCTGAGGCATTGCAATTCCCAAAGCAGGCAATGATGCAGCTGCGCAGGATGCTCTCCACAGTCCCTCTGTAGAACATGGTGAGGATTGGAGGAGGAAGATGAGCTCTCCTCAGTCTCCGCAGGAAGTAGAGGCGCTACTGGGCATTCTTGGCTATGGAGCTGGTGTTGAGGGACCTCGGGAGGTTCTCCGTAATGTGGACACCGAGGAACTTTGTGCTCTGGACGATTTTCACAGCAGGGTGGCGTGGTCGCCTAGCACTCTTCTAAAGTCAACAACCATCTCTTTAGTTTTGTCAACATTCAGAGACAGGTTGTTGGTTCTGCACCAGTCCGTTAGCCCTGCACCTCCTATTTGTATGCTGTCTCATAGTTCTTAGTGATGAGGCCCACAACTGACGTATCATCTGCGAAATTCACGATGTGGTTTGTATCAGCAGTCAGCAGAGTGAACAGCAGTGGGTTTTAAAACACAGCCCTGGGGGGGCACCAGTACTCACTGTGGTGGTACTGGAGATGTTGTTGCCTACCCTGACTGATTGTGGTCTATCAGTCAGGAAATCCTGGACCCAGTTACAGTGGGAGGTGTTCAGACCCGGCAGGCCTAGTTCTCCAATCAGGTGCTGAGGGATGATGGTGTTGAATGCTGAACTGAAGACTAAGAACAGCAATCTGACGTAGGTGTCTTTATTGTCCAGGTGGGTGAGAGCTAGGTGGAGTTTGGTGGTGATGGCATCGTCTGTAGAACGGGTGGGACGATGCGGTGGCATCAGTGGAGTCAGAGAAGAGGAGAGCTGGCCTTTAATGTGCCTCATAACAAGCCTCTCGAAGCACTTCATGTTGATAGGAGTGAGAGCAATGGGATGGTAGTCATTGAGGCAGGACATTGTGGACTTCTTTGGCACAGGGATGATGATGGTGGTTTTGAAGCATGTTGGGATGACTGCAGTGCTCAGAGAGATGTTGATGATGTCCATAAAAACATCTGCTAGCTGATCGGCACATTCTCTGAGCACTCTGCCAGGAATGCTGTCTGGTCCAGGTGCTTTTCGTGGGTTCACTCTGAGCAGAGTTTTCCTCACGTCAGCGGTGGACAAGCACAGTACCTGTTCGTTTGGAAGAGGTGTGGTCTTCCTAGCTGTTGTGCAGTTCTGTGCTTCAAAAAAGTTTATTAGCGCATCGGGAAGGGAGGCATCACTATCACATGTAGGTGATGGTGTTTTGTGGTTAGTGACAGCCTGGATGCCCTGCCACATGCGCCGAATGTCTGCAGTGTCTTGAAAATGACTGTGGATTTTCTGTGTGTAGGTGCACTTTGCCTCTCTGATGGCCCGGGAGAGCTTGGTTCTGGCTGTTCTGAGGCCTGCTTTATCCCCTGACTTGAATGCCTTGTCACGAGTGTCACTGCATGGCTTAGAATGATCCACCACCCATATAATACCTGCTCTGGGGTGGTCCTGTGGTGGTACTGACCGTTGAAGAATAGAGGACCATAGTATACAGATTAATAAATCAAAACAGTCTGTAACAAAGTACTGCTATAAAGTGTGAGGGGCACCTATATAGTAAGTAGTGCTAATAGATACAAGGAGTTGCACCTAATTAGATAGGTGATATGTGTAGAAGAAATATCCAGGAAAAGGCCGTTTTTTAGGTTCTTTAGTTCTTTCTTTTTTTTTTGAGACTCAGACTGTAACTGGCTACGAAGTAGGAGATGAGCAGTATCATTGTTTTTCAATTGTGTGCAAACACAATTTATTTATTTATGCATATATAGTTTGTTTATTGCTTGAATATTGTGTATATTGTATATTGTAAATGTCCGTCTATATTGTGTGTATGTGGAGCCATTGTGTATATTGTGGACTCTTGTGGACAGCCTGACTGAGCCATTCAGATAAGAGGCTTCCCTCATGTGCCTGGAGATAACAGTAACACAGCTACATAGTTTTCCAGTTTATCTACAGGTTTGCTGCTCCTTATAAACGAGGAGTTAGTAGGATGTGCTATGTGCAGTTTGCATGAAAAGCTACAGTTTTAGTAAACTGAACAGTATTTATTTACATTTTTATTTCTTTATTAATTTATTTATAAATATTACTATTTCAGGTGTGTTGTGATGGTATATCATGGTCACATGTAGAATAGACTCTTTATCGCACATACTACTGATGATCATGCTATAACTGATGGAGTTTTCCATGTAGGTTTTCCACATTGAAGCCTCTATAGGCCTCACATTTAGTTGTTAAGAGATAACTAATATAGAATTCATGAAATAGGACACTATAGTATCTGTAGATGTGCATCATAAAAGAGTTAACTCAGTGGTGAAGTCTGAGAAGCTGTCACTTTTAACACCTACATGTGGTTAGAAGCTCTGATGGCTGCAGCATTGCCTGTTCTGGTTTGAGACGCATGTCCAGAGCTTACCTGCATCAGAGAATGCAGTTTTCAGTTAGTGGAAGCAGCACTCTTGTTGAAAACACACTGTGCACATTAGACAGTTTAGAATGCAACAATTCTCACTCAGGCTAACCAGCAAACAAGAATTATGTTCCTTCCGGTTGAGCAGTCCAATAAAGGGTCATGGAGGATTTTCGTACTGTACTGCAGACTATATTTCTAGAAAGCTCAAATACGGGAACTGATTATGCTGGTACCGGGCCCCAGAATTAATCTAGTAAATCAGTGTCATAAATCAAGTAATCAGTTTTATAAAATTGTCACGGGATGGTCAGGGGACCCAAGTGCAGAGCTGAAGACCCATGGAGAACAGGTATAATGTAAACCCAGGGAACTGAAAGTGCTTTATTTATTTTTAATGTACACTTTTGTGGGGAGTGTTTTGTGCACAGTTGAGGGAATGTCTCTGTGGGATGGATTTGAGCAAGCAACCATGTTCTCATCAACCCGACACACTACCACTGCACCATCTGAGACCACTGGTGGAAGTGTGAACGGCATTCCTTTTCAATGGTGAGGGGAAAAAATCGGGAAAACTTGAAACAAGGGGTTGGATAGAGGTCAAACAAACACAGTGCCGGCAAGGTCCTTGACTGGATTCTTTCAGTTTGGCTATTGGCTCTGGATAGAAGCCAGAGGAGAGGCTAACAAGCCCCAGGGGCTACCAGGAAGTTGGCCAGCAAGGCCTTCCAGAAGCAAACTAGCAAATTGGGCACAACAGAATCCTGCACACCAGACATGTTAGGCATCACCAATGTACCACTCGACCATGTGCGCTGTGTAACAGGAGTTCTGCTGTCCTCCTTGGCGGACTTGAAAGCTTGGGGAGTGCCACAAACGATTGGAGAAGTGGTGGACGAGGACCAGGATAACTGTATTGCCCTTTGACGTAGTGGAAGTTCCAGGGAAACTTGGGACCATGGGTCGCGTGGGGATGACGGCAAAGGATGCACCTGTTAGGTCGTATACTCCTCTGGCATAATGTACAAATTTCTTTATCACAGTCACACTGTGTGGAGGTGTTGTAACTCAAGCTTTTCCTCTCTGTTGTATCCTGGGTCTGTCGTTATTTCGGTTAATTTGTACTTCGGTTGTCCCTTCCAGCAGCTCAGTTGCTGCTTGTATTGGTTGTTTGGTAATTTTGACTTTATCTTTCCTTTCTCTTGGTTATTTTGTGTTTTGGTATTGGTACACTGTGTGCTTATCTGTTTTTAGCCTCTACAAATAAAGCCTGAGTCTGTCTTTTAGATCTGCAAGCCGTTGAGTTGTATCTAATCATTACAACTGGGACGCCTGTGGATTGAGCCAAAGTAAAGAAAGAAAATCAGACCCAACTTACCTGGACAAACAAGGAGCTAGCCTAAAACAAATAATTTCAGGGTGCGGCACTCTTACCTTACCTTGTACCTTACCTACAATTGTAGTGTACAAGGCGCATGTCACTTGCCTGTCCCACACACTGGAGTACCACCTGGAGGCATGGCCATGCAGGGCAGAGGAGGGCAGAGGCCCCTGGAAGAATGATGGCAGTACCCTGACTGCTAGATGGGGATTTGTGGGGTGTTTGTGGGGCACGTGATGCAGTGTTAGGGTTACTGTTAGTGTGCTGTTACTCCGTAACTTTATGAACTCAATTGTTTTAGGAATGCCTAAAATGTATAGTGGTTAAAATGGTGTCATAAACACTCATAAATAGTCATACACACGTTACACATAACTCACTAACCCCATAAACTCTTCTTGACGTCTCAGGATAATCTGTGCAACATTTTTTGGAATACAACACAAGAACACTTATAAACAGAGCCGTTTTACTCATATGTTATTCGTGAATGTTGAAATTGAGATGCTGAGAGAACAACAAGACGAACAGAGCTGCTACATTTAAATGTGGTTAGTCTCATTTAAAACAAAAAACACAGCCGTGATATCTTACATGTATATACGTGATACAGAATAACTTTCTTCATAACTTCTCACTATGATCTATCCCCATTAGACGGACCAAACCACAAGTATGACTCCCAGCCATAACAATCGGTGGTAATATGTAAAAGCATTTAAAACATGAGGTTAAAACATAATAAAAAAGAATGAATACAAGAATGAAAAAAACTCGGTGCCACTGTAAACTTAGAGGCTGTTTATGTCACATGTGTCTTTTGCATCATGATTATTCAATTCACGAAAAGGCATCGTTATGATAATATTTAGAAGTGTCGATGTCTAAAGGGAGCTAGTCAGAGAAAAACTACAGCATGTCAGTAGCATCATTAATTCAGGCACTAACAAATCGTGTTTGGCTAGCTGGATACAGAAAACCACAGTGTGCGAAATTAACCTGATTAAAAACTAGTCAAAACGCACAACCTGCTTCAGTTTACTGCAGTAAACAGGAGGAAGATAAACAGATAAAACCTCCCTACATCCCCCAAAAACACGCCATCATTTTCATAAAAGGACACTACATCTCTACATCTATAACAGGCGTTAGCAGGTAAAACTGCTCCAATCAGGGACTGTTCCCATCAGAATTAGTCTCTCCAGTTACACTGGCTCCAGTTACTTTAGTCTACATTAATACCCCTCTCCACGACTATAATAGTACCACTGTATGTGCTAACCAAACACACCAGCAAGAGTACAATCTCGGATATGGAAGAACCAACAGAGCCAGACACAACCTGCCGGAGAAATCCTACCCTATATAATCAGCAAAATAATTATAGTCGGTTTCTATCATTTATAATCAGACAGACGCGACGCATTTCCAGAAAGCAGCAGCTCATTACCTTTCTCAGTTAGATTTAGTTTTCACGAGTCCACATGCAGGCCACAGCGCGTAGTAATTCTCCAGCATCATAGCGGCTGAGGTTCCTCTGGGGAGTATTTGTAGCCACAAGCTCTGGTAGAAGAATCAGTCTCAGAGCTGCTCTCACACTCATCACCTGTGAAACGAGGAGTGTAAAATTGATTCCCTGGTGAGGTCTCTGAATTCCGTGTTGATCCAGTACACACTGTGTTCTCCTGAACCATCAAAGCCCTAACTGTTTGTACTGCAACACTGGTGTTTATCATGTTCAGGTGGCGGATAGATGTCACAGTCTCTCTTCTTTAAAATAGAGGCACACTAAAGTAGAAGGTAAAGAGAAAGAATGCGCATCATCAATGAACAAGAAACAAAACCAACAGCAGTTACAGCAGACCGTGCACACAGTTACCTGCAAACAGCGAAGGGTTCCAGCATATGAACTCAGACTTACCCTGATCTCACACTTCCACAGAGATATATTCCTATATTCTTCTTTAACCTCCCCTAATTGCTGAGATCAAACCTTCTCTTCATCCACCACTGAAGCGGTCAAGCTTAACTCTGGATTATATCCTGTTAATAATTGATATTTAGATCTCGGGAGAAGAGTTTCACTCCTGTTATACTTTCCATCACACTTATACTGAGGCAGCTTTCCCTAACCTCTTCTTTATACCAAGCTAATTCTTTTAGTTCTGCTTTCCTGGTCACATTCGTATTGTGATATCGTCCTCTCCCGCCTCATGTCTCGTTTGAAGCTCAGCGATGTCAGACGCTCACCTGGAGAGAATAAAAATAAAACAGAATTTTTTTGAAAATTAAAGACTTAATCCTGTAGCCATGTTGGCAAAAACATAAAATGGGCAATGTGATAACATTATAGGGCCCACTTTCATATCATTTTATTTTAGTATTAAACCCCCCAAAAAGGTTGGGGCTCTGAGATTTTTCGATTGCACTTAAAATTAACAGCATACTAATACAATGGACTAGACACGTTGTAGCAGCGACTGTAACGAACGTATGTCAGCAGGACTGTAACAGATGTATGTAGCAGACATGTAACAGACTGCTCTGCTAATATATACACATATTAACCTTCAAAATTATCACCTTTACCAGTTCCAAACAGCCAGCAGAGTGAAACAGTACTCCCCACATTGATCCTGTTAGACAGAGAGACAGTGATGATCTATGTCCCCGGTTCTTGGTGTTCAAGTAGTAAAAGAGGCCTAATGGTGGCCCTGAATGGACGTGTGAAAGCTGTGAGCTGTTCTGATTGGTCTGATAGTTTGGAGAAATCATATCATGTGGTTTCACGCTATCAAGGGGTCACTACCAGAAGCCAGCCTTTACAGCTGATGAAACAGCTTGCTCTTTCAATAGTTGTTAAACTGGGTAAAAAGTGACTGAAGCACAAGTGTTTTCTTATTGAGTTCGTGTGCTCCTATACACCAGGCAGCCACCTACACCCAACACACCACAGGCAACTGTATTACTATCTATACGCCTCTACTTAGCAGTGCTCTGACAGGGTGGTAAACCAGCTAGCAGATGATATAATGGACGATTCAAAATGAGCAGCGCCGTCTTCCCTGAGCCAGACTCTTCATCTCGACTTTTACTAACTAGAGCAAAAAGGGCCCTTCTACTGTGAAAGCATCTTTACATTCCATGACTCACACAGCATGCTCCAAATGAAACTGAGCCGCTGGGCCGCAAACCTGTCCTGCAGTTGGCCACTCTGGATCTTGGACTGAAACTTAAAAAGATTGAGAATCAGTGAAACCTCTGTTGCATAAGACGACAGACCAAAAATCACACAACAAAATGTATTGTGACCTTAAACCCTCAGACGACATAAAAACTAATGCTCACCCAAGATGGATAGCACCACAGGCGTGAGAATCATGGGTTTATTCACTGTGCACAGTGCCCCTAAACTCAAGTTTCAAATAAATACAGGTGAGAGGTAACTGACAAACGCTTTCGTTTTTAGCAAGCCATGCCTGGATGGTACACTTAAATGATTTCACTAAAAAAAAAAAATTTCCCTAATCCCCCCCCTTTTCGTTTTTTTTTCCCTCCCCTCTTAAACTTTTTTTTCTCTATCTTTTTTTACCCCCTTTTTTTTTCCCCCCCTTTCCCCCCCCCCCCTTCCCTTTTTTTTTCCCTCTCCTTTCTTCTCCTTGCCTCCCTAAAAAAACCTTCTCCTTCTTTTCTAAAAATTCTTCATTTCTGCAGTAAAAATTTAAACTCAGAGCCTGTTTCCTGATATTACTGAAAAATGTTAGCTTTATATCTGTATTCTTTTTTGTTGTGTATATGGTTATAACAGAATATGGTCCACTTAACTTGAAGACAGAAGGAAAAAGAATATCCTCATTAGTCACTGATGAAAATGAATATTATCCATATGAGACATCACATCCCGTGCTTTACACTCTCCTGTTCATCAGAATACTGCAGCAGTTAGCCTATGGTAGTGGTATGTATTACAGATGTAAAAGTCCCCAAACCAAAAATCATATAAAAATAAACAGATTGAGTCTGTGGAGCCAAGAGTGTGAACACGTTTGATGTGGTAAGAAGCTTTTACTGGCTGCAGCAGTGCAGATTATTTTTGCCCCACAAGCCTACTAACGGTTTCCCCCAGTGAGAATAGGCTTGGATGAAAAACACTGTGAAACTGCAGTTGAACATGTCATGCAGCCAAAGAGGGATGTCTTCAGAGACAGAGACGGACTCTATCCGTTAAAATGTGAAAATGTTAGGTGAGACCTTCAAGCCTGAAATAGAAGTATACATCTAATTAGTGGCTCACTATTTTTTTAAAAAATTTAGGAATCCTAAAACTGTTTTCAGTTGTTGCACTCCAATCAGCCAATTTGAGGTTAGCAAGATGAACAAGCATGTTATGTGTCGTGATCACCCTTAGATGAAGTTACTTCCCTAGTCACATCACAACATTGCGCCCATCTGTTCACCTTAGCCTTTAGGAAGGACAGCAGGGAATCCAAATGGAATATTCTTCTGAATGAAATCTGTTAAACGACAGAGTCTAAAATGAATCCCCTGGCCCGGTTGATTTTAAACAATGCCTTTCTGGATGCTTTCTAATGTTAGAAAACATTCATTTAGGGACACTTCAGTTGGTTGTGATTTAATAATCCAGTGCAAATATCAACTTAAAAGACATCCGCCAGACAATTATTAAATCTCACTTCAACTGTATTCATTATACCAATACAGTGTTGTCTTCAGTATAATGAAACACAGACCAGGCTCCTTCCCCAGTCAGTGTGTAAGCAGCGTCGTCTGCTATGTCAAAATTTTAATACTAGACCACTGAGGTGCCTGCTTGCATATGACAGGAGCGCAAGAAAAGCTTGTAATAGTGATGTATAGGAGAGTACAGTGTGTTGGGAAGCAGGTGTGCCGTTAAGTATGTGGTTGCTAAAACAGTATTTGTACATAACAAGTGTACAGTCAGGAGAAGAATAGCAACAAGTGTTCAGCGATGAACAGCTAAACAGTTACAGTACAGATAGCTAGAGAATCTAGATAAAATTAATATCAGAGGAATAAATATAGATAAATAAAATGCACAGTGAGAGTTCAAGTATACACAATTAGCTAAAGGCAGTGCAAACAGTATTACATTTCCGGCATTTAGCTTGACACTCTTATCCAGAGCAACTAAAGGTTACACTCATATACGGTCAGGCCAGTGCAAGTGTTAGGAGTCTTTGCCCAAGTGACTCTTATTGGTGTAGCACAGCATAGTCCACCCTGACCGGGATTCGAACCTCCAGTTATCCCACACGTGCGTGTGGCTCCCGGTGGGTAGTGGTGATATAGCTGCGCTACTACCAACCATCTTGTGAGCTATGGTGTGCCGATCAGGAACAGTTTATAGTGTTACCCTGATAAACATGAACCAAAAGAGGGGATGTGAAATGTTAGTGGACACGTAAATACAATTCAGAGGGTATAAAGGGTCACTGGATGTACTGAATGGTGGAGGTATGTGATGCATGATACATCTGTTGAAAGAGCTGTATGAGTGAGCCCATATAATTACTCTGTGTAGTTTACCAATAATTATGTCAGTTTCACCTATGGAGAAGGATAATAGCACCGTTTAGCTGCCAAAAACACTTGTCAGGAAATGTCAACCAGATATAAAGATAAGATAATCCTTATAATCCCACAAGGCGGAAATTTTGCAATGCTACAGTAGCCAGAGAAACAACTAGAGTGTCAGGAACAATACTACAAAATAATAAATACGATATACTAGTGGAATGTAGCAGTGTTGAAGCGGAGACAATTGTTACAGTCTCACAGAGCATCAGAAGGAGAAGCTGTGGATGTGATTGTCCGAATTCCTACGGCACAGTAGTATGCAGGACATCACAGCGCAGCATGCAGCGTTAGAAGGGCGACAGAGGCGACATAGGCAGCTGTCGCGATAGCATGCGAGAGGTCCATGGTAGATAGTAGACGTTCATGCTAACGGCTAACATTAAAGTCCTTGCAGAGATTTGCTCCTTAATAAGATTGTTTCCAGAGTACACCAATCTAATATTCACAATATGCCAGTCTCCTCCTTTTCTCTTACCGCTCTCCGCTGTCCTATCACCCGTATGAGATGAAAGCCGTGAAAGAGAGACGAGCGTGTACGGTGTGTAGCTAAGTAGCCAGTGTCTGTACAAACAGCATGACCTGCATTCACGGACTCCCTCTCATGCCGCGCCAGCGCCGTTATGTCAATCTCATCGTACTTGGAAGAGTTACGAATTACCTCCCCCAGACGATAGAAGGAAGAAAGGTCGTAGGGTTCTTCTAGTACGGCAATGAGCCCATGCGAGGAGCCCATGCGCGGAGCCCCTGCCCGACTCCACTGCCGTTCTCCTCACTTAGCAGTCAGAAGCTGGTCCCGTGTGTAAAAACAATGGAGCCTGCAGCTAGGGCGCGGACCCGGTTGCGTGTTGTGAACTACGCGAGAAAAACAAAAGAAAGAAAGCGCACAACACTTCCACGGTTTACTGTCACATGGTGTGCGGACAGTGTAAGAAGTACGTCAAACTCGCAGAAAAGTACTATAGAAAAAAAGGAAAATAAGAGAAAAAGCTCCAACGGCACGCAAGAGCTGCTGTAATTGGCGAACTAATGCGGACTAATGTTAGCTTGCTCCAACGCTACAGTAGCTATATGACACTCTATTCCGCGTCCGAGTAAGCCAAGCTTCATCACTTCTGTCTGCTAGTAAACAGCGCAGCTATGGCGTTTTTCACTCGCTCGCTGGCAGGGTTTGCCTAGGATTACGATCCACGACGTCACGCGTATAATTCAGAATCGTGTCAGACGTCAGCAACACACAGGACAAGAGAAGGGCTTCGAACTCTACATTTCAAACTACGTAACCAAAATATGAGGAGAGATACAGGTCGGTAAGGTAGCCATGGCTAAACTCGTTTGTTACTAACCAATGCTATCGTAGGAACATACCACGTAGAACATCAAAAATTCGAATATCATGCCGCACAAGTCAGTTTACAAATGAAATTACAAACAATAAACTTTGTGATTAATATAAAATATGAACATTTAACAAAAACCTTTCACACCATTTATCTAATTTTGATGTGCACGTATATTTATATCAGGAAACGAATTTAATCATCGGGTGCGTGAGTATGTCTGTACATGCTGTGTACT
>JAMWET010006355.1:0-27864 GCA_024036415.1 Prochilodus magdalenae | reverse complement strand
GGGAGTAAACCTGAAAGTGAAAGTGCTGTAGGCTTAAGACCTCAGAACAGTCACTCACTCTAACAGCAGGCTGGTCCGGCACAGGGTGTACCTGCTATAGAACCCAGCTGCTGAGCTCCAACAGTGCGGACACTGAACAGCCCAGACAGCATGCTTCTGCTTCTAGCTGAGTTGTAGATGAAAAGGGCTCCACTGAAGGGCAGTATCTATTTAGGACTGTATCAATTTAGTGAGGTCAGTGAGTGTGCGTCTGGTGTTGGAGTATTGAGAGTCTGGTGTCAGAGTAATGTGGGTCTGGTGTTGGAGTAATGCGGGTCTGGTGTTGGAGTAATGCGGGTCTGGTGTTGGAGTAATGCGGGTCTGGTGTTGGAGTAATGCGGGTCTGGTGTTGTTCGGAGTACTGAACGGGTCTTCTGTTGGCGTAATTGCGGAGTGTGTTGGATTTAATGCGGGATAGGTAGTTGGTTGGAGATAAGGCGGGTATGGTGTTGGGAGTAATGTTGTGCGTGTGGATATTGGAGTAAATGTGCGTCTCGAGTATTTGGACCGATAATGGGGAGTCTGTGGTGTGTGCCCCCCCAGTAAGGATCTCAGTACAGTAACAGGAAGTTCCACAGACTCCTCTACTCAGGTTTGATCTAATTCCCGGGTCTGCTGGAGAGGCGACTGACTTCTATGCACAGCGAGTTTTTAACCCAGACACAAGACACTGCCCAGTGCAATACTCGCCACCACTCACTAAATACAGAGAAGAATCACAACAAACTAGCTATTGCACCATTTACACCAAGCCAATCAAACAACCGAAACCACACAGAACGACATGCAACTTGGTCCATCACGCTGGAGGACGCCTGATCCTACGGATCACATAATGTCATCACACACGCTACCTTCTAAGAAACACCCAAAGATCCACCAGACTGTCACGCACAACAGGCACTAGACAGGTATCATCAAAACACACTATAAATCAACCTATAAACAACTCTACTACTCTGGGACACTCAACGCTGGATCCAGCTGCAAGGCTCCCAGATTGCATCCCAACTACGAACTCCTCCATGAAACATCATGACACTTACACACTGGGACAACACAAAAGAATGAACATAGAATTTTGAAAGCACCTCGTGGGGATGCGGTAGCATCCCCTTTAAATACGCATAATACTAGATACACAATTGAACCACTTATTAAAGATCGCATCACACAGTCAACGCACCAATACTAGATGGGTCTGCATAGCCGAAAGGAACCTAGGAGATCTCGTTGGTGCACCTGCACAATGCAAAAAGTTCATATTTCATGATTTGTATATGTACACCACACCTATTTAAACCATGCGTCCCACAATCAATATAAAAAATATTGAAAATAGCACACCCTGTTCTCATTCAGCCCCAGAGAAACTCATAACTGGGTGTTGAACTAGGGCGCGGACGGTATTATGGACAGATGCGATTTGACGCACACATAGGTGATCTGTATATGTTGCTGGACCACTGAATCGTTCCGACACTCGTCCCTCCCCCTATAGTGCAAATGGCTGCACTCGTGCTGTCCATTACTTTTCCACGGTGTCTCACTCTCATTTAGATCTCCCATGACCCCGTCATGTGGTGGGACTTCCCACCCCCATTTACCATAGATAGTCCCTATCCTAAACAGGCAAAGCACCGCTACGCCTAATTCCCCGCCTAGCCACAGTGCGGCCTAACTTAGTTGTACCGACCATTTATTCAGACCACTACCAGCGGCTCTGTTTCTACCCGCCTCTAATACCGTATCCATTCATCTCACTCCTCACATTCATCACAGCCAGCTACCAGTGTCGCTGCCACACACTTCTACTGTTTCACAAATACACCACCACACAACGCCACACACAAACATACACACAACATTAAATTCCGCTCCCATGCACTGGCTCTCCCCTAGACCTTGAACCCACACACGCAACCAGATACCACTCACACATTAAACAAAAAGGTCGTGATAATTCACACCCACATACACTCAAACAGAGTCACCCAGAACACCGACACACATCCCTATATCACAGATAACGTTCCGTATTTGCTAACTCAGGACTATGGCCAACTACGCCAATACACAAAGACTCGTAACTACTCCCCTATTCGCTCCGCAGACCCCCTAACCCCTCTCACGCGTTAGCTCTATAGTGAACGTTACACATGGAAACATCCGCACACCTACCATACACCACCTAGCATCGCCAGCACAACCGAATCGTACTTACATCACTGCAGCTCGGCACCACAACCATCAACACTGCGACCCAGTGGCGCATCCCAGTTCTTATGTGAGAGATCTACCGCAAAACAACCCTGACCAACAAAACTAGAGTCCTACCCACTGAGTACCCTATAGATAGTAAACAAACAACAACATATACGCAGGCACATCGCGCAATGTACTCATACCCCAAGGATAGCTCAAAACATACCCAAAGTCTCACATAGGATCCAAAACACTTATCCCATCCTCATGAAGTGTCTGTCCTGCAGGCACCTATAGAGAAGCACACAAACAGATCACACACATCTACGAACTCAGTCTGAAGATCAGGCTTCCAGAGTGCTCGACGCCAGAGAATGTTCCTCAAACATCCACAAACAGAAAAATCCCAATACAAGCATGAAGATTGTGGTCCAAGACCCTCCATTCTCATATTGTGTTTCACTAAATGGTCCATGCACCAAGTCCCAAAAGCACCAGAAAGGTATGTACAACCACAAACATCCTTCTACAAATACAGACAACACACATAAATTACAACCAAAAGCAATTTTCGAAAATACAATTGTATATAAAACATTTTCTCTGTTAACTTACACTGGGCTTAAAACACCCCCTGGTTTCCAATGAAAGGACTTAAAATGTTCCATCAGTCATGCGGCGAAGCAAAAAATTGTTAGAAGCACCTGGGGCCG
Source organism: Prochilodus magdalenae (assembly GCA_024036415.1). Taxonomy (NCBI): domain Eukaryota; kingdom Metazoa; phylum Chordata; class Actinopteri; order Characiformes; family Prochilodontidae; genus Prochilodus; species Prochilodus magdalenae. Next base: position 24,907 of record JAMWET010006355.1, on the reverse strand, counting down.
GCCTGCTCACATTTCTGTTATCTCACAAGAGTATTAATCCCACACTAGCTCAGACTCAAGGTAGCCCCCCAGTGTCCAAGAGTATGCCCAATTACATGGACCCACACCACAAAAACATCTATAAACTCACAGATACATTTAACCCACATTGTCGTCATGGTTACTCAACTTGTTAACTCAAATAATTAAAAGTTAACTACAAATGTTAGTGTCCTTTGTTCTGATACACATTAGGCAGGCCTGGGCCATCATTCAAGTGCAAGCTAGCAGTACCCTGAGGTTCACACCCTAGGCCGTAAACACATGCCTTTTCAAGAATTCATGTCTTCTTACATAATTTTGTTTATAAAAAACTCCAAAAACACAGTTGTGAATAAATATCCACCTCTAGTACTGAGTGTAGCTCTGCCAAATACCATGGCGGTAGACATCAGCCGTGTGGTACAATCAGACCTGAGTTAAACCTTTGAACTAGCTTCTGTCCTCCATTCAGATTACAGTGGAGACATCACGAAAACTGCTCATAACAGAACGTGGCGCTAGCCCTGTAGACTATAAAGATCCGGTCCACATAACAGCACCAACACGTTGTACGGAGGAGACTACCAAAAGACCGCGAGTGTAAATGAGTACAGGGAGGTGGGTTTAATGGCTAGTGGGTGGATAATCAGGAAAGGATACACAAAGAGCATAACTAAACAGGGAGACAGAACATTTTCATAAATATACAGTGGTGTGAAAAAAGTGTTTGACCCCTTCAGGATTTATCCCCCTTTGATTTTTTTTGTTCAGTTTGTTCACACATTCGTTTTAGTCACAAAAAATCTTCAAGATCATCTTACCAACCACTGTAAATATAGTCAAAGACAACACAAGTAAAACACCATACAATGCAGTTTTTATGATTAACATTTTTATTACATTAAGGAGATCAAAAAATCATCAAATAATAACACACAATAACCTACATGTGTTCCCCATTGTGTGGTATAATAAGTGAACACCAGGCCCCAACTGAACCAGTCGTGACCCAGACACGTGGTGTTCAATCACCTTTCAGAGTCTACGCGTTGCTCCATCGGTGGCACATCATCTTTAAGTCAGCCCACGTTACAAGGTAGTCTAATAATATCGTAGCCGTGTACAGGACCAAAGTCTCACAGCTAATGGCTCCACTTTCTGGTCTCTTTAGTACAGATACAATCACCTGGACATCACAAGGACTCCATACAGATTACTAGTTCTACCGACTAACCACGATTCCACCGCCTGTAAAGGGGCGGAGTACATACAACCCTATTTTTGTTACACCTTTCCAAAACCAGAAAGACAATAAAGCTCACAGACAGTGCCGTAAGATCTTGGCCAGATCAGCTCAGTAAAATGCCTGGTCAGCTGCGTAACACCGGGTCGATGGACTGGAGACAGACAAATAATATGTTCAGACCACAGCCCCGATGCCCATGCATATTGGTTGGGTACTTGATAAAGGTGCGCTCCCTCTCCCCGGATTGCGTGAAAGACGTTTTACTCTGTCTTACTCCCAAGACAGCTGACAGCTCAACGTGATCCTCACCAGTTCAGCCTCAGTAAAAGCCTGGGTCAGTCTGGGTAACACCGGGTTCGTAGACGGAGAGCAGTACAAACCCTAAAAAAACTCAGCAATCAGACATCACGAGCCCTGGCTGGCCCCAGCCCCAACATCCTGGCAAGTAACCAGCCCTCATCTTGGTAACGAGCGAGAAACGAAAGAAACTGAAACAAAAGCTAGGATGATCTCCCACCACAAGCTAGTCATTTCTGGGAGAAAGCCTGGGTCAGTCTGGGAAGTTACATTTTAAAGCCAGCGATTTCCCCTGTTCCCTAAAAACATCACTGGTGATGGCTTAAACCTTCTGATAGGATGTGATGCTGTGAGTCAGTGTGACTGTGAGGTAGTAAAGCAAGGATGCAAACCTTTGAGGCTGCAAGGCTGTGAGGCTATGAGGCACATTAATAGTGATGTTTTGGAGACTACAGAAAAGACAAAATGTTGGGGTCCTGCACTGCAAATCTCCGGGACCTACACGTCACACAGACACAGTGGTTGATGGTTGGTTATTTTGCATGCTAGCCATGTTGTCACATTTGCATATTAGACGGTTCTTGTTAAGCTCCAAAGCACAGGCTGATGACAGGCAGACCCCTAGCCTAGATTAACCCTGCATGAAGAGCACCGCATTTAAACAATCAGTGAAGAAAACACAGGAACTCTTACCCACAACCTGAAGATCCAGATGGCCGATGACTAGTTTATCTAGCAGGTCTCTTTAAACTTGACCTTCACTGGAGAGGGGCACTTTTGAAGTTCTGTCCCTGAAAGAGAGAAAATAGTAAAGACATAAAGCCAATAATGTTGAGTTAGTTCTACACACACTTCTCTGTGTTAGGACGGTAAACCATCAAGAAGATTCAAAATCCAGCCTGAGAAACCACAGAGAATCTGAAATACAGTTCAGGGGGATGATGAGGGAGGAAGGATGAAGGAGTGACGATGCAGGACATACCTGGAGTGAAGGTAGTAATCAGTAAGATCAGGACGCAGAGAGCAGAGCTGCAGGACTTCATGACTGACCTACAGACACACAACCAGACCATCAGCACTGACCAGCAGAGGAGACAGCAGGAGCAGGAGAGATCATGGCTGGACCAGCGTTCATTTGTTTAGAGTGCACCCAAGCATCAGAGGATCTACTCCAGTATTCGAGCACACATGAGGCTCCTTCACCCTTCTGGCTTCTGGGAGTGTCCTTTTTACGATGTCCTGAATGCAGCGATGGAATTCAGGATCACAACCTGATTCCCTCAGGGCCCGTCTGAGCAATCAGCCGCTTCAGTTTTCCCATAAGTGTAGTATAGTGTACTTTATAGTATAGTGTACAGAGTCTGAAGCGCTCTGTTAGAGCTCCTGTGTCTTTAAGCTCCACCTTCAGATCAGCCCAGTGTGCTCTGATTGGTGAGCTCACACACTCTGTTCCTACTGGTTAATCACCAGACCACTTTTTATCGCTTCCAGTAGTTGCCGTGCATTGTGTGGAGAGCACCAGAACTAAAGTATGTATCTTCAGATGTACTTAAGTATGGAGAGTAACAGTACTAAAGTATGTACCTTCAGATGTACTTAAGTATGGAGAGTACCAGTACTAAAGTATGTACTTCAGATGTACTTAAGTATGGAGAGTACCAGTACTAAAATATGTACCTTCAGATGTACTTAAGTATGGAGAGTACCAGTACTTAAGTATGTACCTTCAGATGTACTTAAGTATGGAGAGTACCAGTACTAAAGTATGTACCTTCAGATGTACTTAAGTATGGAGAGTACCAGAACTAAAGTATGTACCTTCAGATGTCCTTAAGTATGGAGATTAACAGTACTAAAGTATGTACCTTCAGATGTACTTAAGTATGGAGAGTACCAGTACTAAAGTATGTACCTTCAGATGTACTGAAGTATGGAGAGTACCAGTACTAAAGTATGTACCTTCAGATGTACTTAAGTATGGAGATTAACAGTACTAAAGTATGTACCTTCAGATGTACTTAAGTATGGAGAGTACCAGTACTAAAGTATGTACCTTCAGATGTACTTAAGAATGGAGAGTAACAGTACTAAAGTATGTATCTTCAGATGTACTTAAGTATGGAGAGTAACAGGAGAGTAACAGGAGCATGGTTTATTACGGCTCTAGTACACCGACACGCTACTTACAGTACACTAACACATTACACTTGTTTGGCAAAGCAGTTTACAGATCTGCTGGACAACATCGGTAACACACAAGCTGCAACACAAACACTCATCACGGTCTTCATTAGGAACACTATACTGATACCAGCAGGGCCCTTAGTTTGTCTCTTTGTGGTACGGACTCTACAGGATGTTTCACCAGTATAAACCTGCACATGGCTGTACGTGAGAGACTGACAGTAAGAGATCAGTGAGGATTCACCACCATACAGCGCTGTACTGTTTACTGTATGCACATAAACACACTACCTGTACGTCCTGATGTATTACCTGTACGTCCTGATGGATTACCTGTACGTCCTGATGTAGTACCTGTATGTCCTGATATAGTACCTGTACGTCCTGATGTAGTACCTGTACGTCCTGATGTAGTACCTGTAAGTCCTGATATAGTACCTGTACGTCCTGATGTAGTACCTGTAAGTCCTGATATAGTACCTGTACGTCCTGATGTAGTACCTGTACGTCCTGATGTAGTACCTGTACGTCCTGATGTCTCCATTACTTCCAGTGAGTACACAGTACAGCTGTTTCATGTTCACCTGGACTCTTTCCAGCCCTGTAATTCTACCTGTGACGGCCTTCCTGCCCTCTTCCAAGGTAAAAGAAGGTGTACTCAACACAGCAGTGATTAGTTTAGATGCTACTGCAGAGATGTACACTCAATGATGCTTTATTACAGGGGACACCATTCGCTAGATCACCACAACAAGCATTTGGTTATTAGTATTAACCCCTGATCCTCCATGCCATCATCTATCAGGTAGAAATGTGCTACCCTGCTTCTGGCCCACTGTAAATAATCATTCATTTAAACAGGATGTGGCAACAGAGCTACGTAATCAACCGTTATACTGAATCCTGGTTTACTGTTCTACTGCTTTCACCGCACAGGGGTGACACCTGCTGGTGAGGAGGATACAGTGCATGGAGGATCTCTTTGGATGTGTCAGAGACAGATTCCTTTAAAATGCATGTATGTTTATATGGCTGAATAACTATAAATAGGAGGGATCTGACTCCTAAAGTGTGGACCACTGTTCCATAATGGCGTGGGTAGTAACTCGTCAAATAGCGTGAAGTAATGAATAAAAAATAAGGGCTATAACTCGACTGTAGGGGGAATGGTAGTTCCCACATCATGGGTTGACCACACTGCAATCCGATCCATGGGTAAATGTCCTACACTCGTATGAATGGTGGACCAAAGCTCCAAATGGCAGAGTGAACCATCACTGTGAATAAGAGGGGTGTAATTCAGTAATTTAGGAACATGATCCCACGCTGAAAAGATTTGAGGGTAGTGCGGATGAGATGTGAGTTTATTCATCATACTGAGTTTTGCTTCATGACCAGTGTTTAAAGAAAGTGAGATAAGCGTGTGTGGGTGTATGGGGCGGCCCTGCAAGCTGTGGTGCATGTCGTTAGGGGCTGTTTGGGGTCCGCATAAAGAGTGTGTTGGATTAGTAAAACTGTTGTTATGGTTGTAAAAGGTAAAGGTGTGCATGAGTTACCATGTAAGTGTCAAGTTTGGGTCTCTTCTTGAATCCCAGCACTTCCGTTGATTGCTGTCTCTTGTCCCTCGACCCATTTGCATATTCTTCCACATTTTCTCCTAGCTCTTTGCCCCCCCCTTTTTTGTGAGCCTTCAACGTCCGCTGTGAAGCTTGTCGCCCGTCTCCCCTCGAGGCGCTTTTAACACACAATGCAATAAGTGATCACCACGTTGAGTGACCTCTTTTAACACTCGCCGACTGCAGTCTTGCCAGCTGCTCTGCGGGACATAACGTCACCAGTGTCCTCTCACAGCTGTTCGTTGATACCCCATGGGGTTTCTTCTAAAGACCTTCAAGAACACCACGTCACCAAGTTGCACTCCTCTTTTGCTCATCCAGTCTTTCCTGCACCTCCTCTGTCTGTCAAAAATGTACGTGAATATTCTTTTATGCAGGTTAGCCATAAATGTAACGTGTGCTCGCATTTCGTCTTCCAAAAGGGCCAAACTTAGACCCTTTCCACTTGTATGCAAACAAGGTCCTGGCATCCGCCTTCCAGTAACCAACTCATGAGGTGTCATATGCAAATCACGCAGCTAACTCGAGCGACTCACCATAACTGCCAATGGAAGTGCTGCTATCCAATTTAAACTCGTATGTCTTCAGATTTTTATAGCATAGCTCAATTGGTTTCATGAGGGAATCTCACGGACCAGTGCAGAAGCTACCTCACTCCCTCAAACCTGATTGTCTGTATCCATTACCCAGACATGGGGAGATGTATAGCATCTTCAGGCTAAATGCAGGTGGAATCCACTACGCCAGCCTCCCTCACTATCCCCCATCCTCACTTTCCACCTGGGTCTGATTCCTGACTCATTATTTTCACCTATATTGTTGGATCTCTCTCTGGCCCTGATGCTACCAGCTGACTCCTCCCTTTTGGGTCCACAAGGCACCCCTAAAAATCATGGTGCCGGACCACTGTAAGGGTAAACCGGTCCCCCGGATGGCCTTGGTTTGCCTCTGAATCCTCCTCTGAGGTTTCCTCTTGAAATGTTGCACTCACTGGCTAAGTGGCCAAACTGTCCACAATTTAAACACGTTTTCCTAATCAGACTGCTTGGAAAAAAACATCAGATTAAACCACTTCACCCCTGTTGACCGTCTCGATCAAGTGTTATGGGAATGAACTCGGTTACCGTACCGGTGATTGCGTGGGAGGACTGTAGGCTGAACCTGCAGCATGACTGACTCCTGCTACTTATCCAGAGGCTCATGCTTCCTGTCTCCTTCCTGCTTGTTCTCCCCACATCAGCCTTCCCGTATCTGATTACGTTTCCTTTGATTCCGCAGTTCTAGTATCTTCTGGGTTCTATTTGTTCTTTTGTGATTATAATTCCTCAGCCTTTATACCTATACTAAGTCTCCACCTGGGCGGCTACCCGATGACTCTGCTTCACTTCTACCCTTCATTACATCTACATCTTTATTGGCACTTCAGCTCGACAGCTCATTATCCAGAGCGACCTTACAAGTTTAAAACATCATAGTTACAGCCTCCTTAAGGCCAATCGTAGTGTTTAGGAGTCGTGGCCAAAGGACGCCTTATTGGTGTTAGCACCAGTCAAAATACACCCAGACGCAGGACTTGAACCCCTGATCTCTCCCACATGGGACATTAACTGTCCTGGTGGGTTGGTGCGTGTTTATCCCCCCCACGTATTAAACCACACCCTCCCCGAACCGGGGGACCCCGGTTTACTTATTACAGTGACTACCTCCATTCCCATGCTTTCCAGAACAACCACCTCTGCCAGTTGGCTGCTCCATCTGATTCATTTATTGTGACATTCCTCCACACGTGGTGGGCTCTCGACACATAGGCCCCAATCATAACAAATCCATGAAATAATTCATATACAATACTAACTAAACACCATAGTAAATCATAACCAATCGACTGCGGGGCAGTCGTGGGCTGGAGGTTAGGGAACCAGCCTTGTGACCGGAGGGTCGCCGGTTCGATTCCCTGAACTGACAGTAACGACTGAGGTGCCCTTGAGCAAGGCACCTAACCCCCAATTGCTCCCCGGGCGCCGTGGATAGGGCTGCCCACCGCTCCGGGTAAGTGTGCTCACTGCCCCCTAGTGTGTGTGTTCACTAGTGAGTGAGTGAGTGAGTGAGTGAGTGAGTGAGTGAGTGAGTGAGTGTGTTTGTGGGTCTTTCACTTCACTGATGGGTTAAATGCTGAGACTAAATTTCCCCACTGTGGGACTAATAAGGGGATTTAAATCTAAATCTTAAATCATGACTAAACCCCATACTAACTCAAAACCAATCATAATTAAACCCATACTAACTCATACCCATACTAACTCATAACTAAACCCCTATACTAACTCATAACCAATCATAACTAAACCCCATACTAACTCATAACCAATCATAACTGAACCCCTATACTAACTCATAACCAATCATAACTAAACCCCATAACCAATCATAACTAAACCCCCATACTAACTCATAACCAATCATAACTAAACCCCCATATTAACTCATAACCAATCATAACTAAACCCCTATACTAACTCATAACCAATCATAACTAAACCCCCATACTAACTCATAACCAATCATAACTAAACCCCATACTAACTCATAACCAATCATAACTAAACCCTCATACTAACTCATAACCAATCATAACTAAACCCCTACACTAACTCACAACCAATCATAACTAAACCCCATACTAACTCATAACCAATTATAACTAAACCCCATACTAACTCATAACCAATCATAATTAAACCCCCATACTAACTCATAACCAATCATAATTAAACCCCCATACTAACTCATAACCAATCATAACTAAACCCCATACTAACTCATAACCAATTATAACTAAACCCCATACTAACTCATAACCAATCATAACTAAACCCCCATACTAACTCATAACCAATCATAACCAACCTTATACTAACTCATAACCAATCATAACTAAACCCCATACTAACTCATAACCAATCATAACTAACCTTATACTAACTCATAACCAATCATAACTAAACCCCATACTAACTCATAACCAATCATAACTAAACCCCATACTAACTCATAACCAATCATAACTAACCTTATACTAACTCATAACCAATCATAACTAAACCCCATACTAACTCATAACCAATCATAACTAACCTTATACTAACTCATAACCAATCATAACTAAACCCCATACTAACTCATAACCAATCATAACTAACCTTATACTAACTCATAACCAATCATAACTAAACCCCATACTAAATCATAACCAATTATAACTAAACCCCCATACTAACTCATAACCAATCATAACTAAACCCCCATACTAACTCATAACCAATCATAACTAAACCCCCATACTAACTCATAACCAATCATAACTAAACCCCATACTAACTCATAACCAATCATAACTAAACCCCATACTAACTCATAACCAATCATAACTAAACCCCCATACTAACTCATAACCAATCATAACTAAACCCCATACTAACTCATAACCAATCATAACTAAACCCCATACTAACTCATAACCAATCATAACTAAACCCCCATACTAACTCATAACCAATCATAACTAAACCCCATACTAACTCATAACCAATCATAACTAAACCCCCATACTAACTCATAACCAATCATAACTAAACCCCCATACTAACTCATAACCAATCATAACAAAGCCCCCATACTAATTCATAACTCATAACTAAAGCCAATCACTAACTAAAACCCCATACCTAACTCCAAAAAAAATCAACTCACAACTAAAAACCCTATAGTCTCCTTTAAAGTACCCTGCTTCTGTCTGACCATCTACAGAACAAACACACACAGCTTTAAAATGCAGTAACTGAACAATTATTAAACCTTCGCTGCTGTTTCCTGCTCAGAGAACTCTGATTGTACAGAGAGAGATCATGTGACTTCAACCCTTTAGTTTTTCTAGTATCTTGACTATCAGATGGAGACATTCCTCGCAGCTCAAGATCAGCTGACACTCTCTGTTTACTTTCACATTCACTCTGGAATGAGGGGGTTACCTCTGTACAGATCTGATCACTGGATGGTCCAGTTGGACCTGTAATGTTATAAATCACCTCCACTTCCTCCACATCCAGCTGCAGAGCTGCTTCAGGCTCTATCTGAAATGAAGGACCCAAGAGAAAATCAAACAGGATGGTCATCATTCTGCCACAGAAGTGCATGCTCGGTCTTCTGAGACTAGAACTTCATCAGCTCTCTGCACGTCTGATATGTAGTACTGTAGAAGAGTGCAGTACTAGCAAGTGTGCTAACATTAAACAATGTGCCCAATAATCTGATCAGAATCCTATGTCTGCAGCTGACTGGTTATTCAGCTAACCATGTAAACAGCATTAAAGCCTAGAAATCTAATAAAGAGATTCCTATAAAAAGAGCTGTTCTGCTCTTACTATACGTCAGATAGTGAAGGAGGTGTTACTGACCTTGGTTATGGGTTTAGCTGATCACTCCTTCCTCTGGCGTCAAAAGAAGAGAGGAGACCCGTCCACAATCAGACTGTAGGTCAAGGTCAGAGCGCTCGTCCAGTGCGAGTTCATACCGATGCACACACCCCTAAATACCCCGTTACGGCCTTACGTGTGGGTTAACCATGATCTGCTGGAAGAAGAACCCGAAACTAAACAAGCGGTCCTACAACATGCTGGAGCACGCTGGTCAGAAACACCTCCTGAGTTCCTGACAGACTGGTGGTATTGGACTAGCTGTACCGAAATGGCTTAGTTTATGGAACGTAGCCTGATGTGTGTGACCCTCCAGACTTTCATAAATCTCATTCATAAATCTTAACCTTCAACATTATCATTATTTTTTTTTTTATTACTATTATTATTATATTAAAGCAGTAGTATAAATACATAGCATGTTTGATAAAGCTATAATGTTCACTTCAATCAAACAGACTTATAATTACCAGTATAATTTAACGGGCCTCTTATTATAACAGCGCTGGTGTTCCTGATGAAGGCAGGAATTCACCCATACAGACCTTTTCCCTTCATTTCCAGTTAGACCAGTTCCCAGGCAACCATGTTCCCAGACTGAAATTGGCCCGATCTCAATAGAAGGCGGTGTCGGTTTCAGAGAGAATGTAGAGTTGGGATCCAACACCCTGAGGGTACTGGTGATTTGCACTCCAGTCCAGTTTTATACCTTGGTTTTACCGTTTACATGATATTACCTGCATAGTCAAATCTTTTACACTTCAACACACAGTTCAGAATCTTCTCAGGGTTTGATGGTGTGGTGCCCTCAAGCAGCTTGGACTCCATAAGTTGGTGCCAAAGTCTCCACACAGTAGATGAACTGTTTAATACACAAGCCTACGTGCAGCGTGCCCACCCAACAGCAGGCAGCTCTACTCACGTTCCCAGACTTTACACAGAAGTGGGAATGAAACACAGAGTCTAATCAGCAGTGTGGGGTGTAGAATAAGGAGAGTTCAGTACATAGAACAGAAACACCGTGACCCTAACACTTACTTAACACCTACACCGTTACAGAACAGACTCGTTAATATTTACACCCCCAACATTCACATACAACCGCAACGGAGACACAGAACCAATGTGGGGGACTATGTGGTCCAAATCATGTATCACAAATCTCAAACAAAAGTGTGGACAGTCTTCTCAAAGGTCTGACTGAGAGTCTGATTCACCTGCAGTCTGAACACAGTCAGAGAGTGTTGGACAATACGGAGAACAGGAAGAACATGCATGTGTTTTAGGGATTGCGAATGTCCTCCTAAACTATTCACGAACTTACAGAATCAATAAATTAATATATGATAGGCAAATAAAGTAATATGAATTAAAATATATAATATTCTGTCAGGATTCTGCCAGCTGCATGCTGATTGGCTATCCGCACTTCATGGATGAAGTTAAGCTACACTAAAATAAAATAAAGGTAGAGCTGTTGAGTGCCGAACTCTCCACACTAATACACAAATGCCACAGAGCTCCCACAGAGAGGAATGAAAGAAAAAAGAGCTTGAGAAGTGACTAGTAATTTTCTTTTACAGTTCCTGGTCATTACTGGAGATGACAGCCCCATTACTTCTGAGCTATGGTTATTGTGCCCATTATGCATCACCAGAGACTGCTGATTTTTTTTTATTCAGCTGCTTCACCACTAATCCACAATCACAACTGGTAGTATAATCACCACCAGTGCCAATATCCACACCGGTATAGCAGGTTGAAGATTTGTCTGGCCACCTGCAAGAGAACACAGGTTAGCACCACAGTGAGTTTCAGGTAAACCAGCATTAAAGCTCAGCACAGACTCCTGCTTAGTGAATTCTGACTGTACAGAAGGAGAAGATGGGACTACATACCTCTTACCACTTACCACCCTACAGTACTACAGTCCCCCTGTTCTGGTTATTACATAGTTATAACAACACTTACAGTAATAGAGAATCTACAGGACACAGTCACACATACCATATACTGTTATTACCAGGAGACACTGCTCTATCAGATCTCTCACTGTCGGACATGTACATTCTGAAATACTGCTAATATCTTTATTCATTTAGACCAAAACTCTAATTAGTTCTCTCTAATTTATCACCTATATATATACGCATACAATCAAAACCGACTCCAGCTCCCATATCCCATCATACACCACTACACTAGAGAGGCTCTGAGAGCTGAAGATACAGTCACTGTCATGGTGGATCATTTCTGTTCTTATTACTGAGGAGAATAATTTAATAGAAGGAGGCGGCCATGCTTTAATTACTGATACTCCGTCCTGCTGGGTCCCATGCTGAGGACTAAAAACCAGGACAGGTCTTAGACTGTCTTCCTGAGTCCTGAAACAAAAGCTCAAACTATTTCTGAAATTTATTTTACATTTTAATTCTCTAATTTTCTATCTGATTTGTATACCTGAAATGAGGCATAATGAACATTTAAAAGGATAAAAGTGAAGGGATATTACTATTTAAAGTATATTTATTATTATTAAATAGATTTATAGATTTATTCATTCCTGATCACTTTTATTTTTAAACACTCCTGGGTGTTTAATTAAATGGGAATTATCCCACCACACTCTGTGACTTGTGTATAAGAGCAGACCCCACTGTACCCTCATCCCCCGCACCCCTCCACCCCAAAGCTCTCTCAGAGATGTAGGATGCTGAGTAGGAGCACCAGCTGAGCATGAGCTCATGAACCCCACCGGTTCCACTGTATCAGCACTAGGTACACCGCCCACAGCACGATACACTCAGTACAGAACCCAACAGACAGGTACAGGGTTCTAATACCCAAACACTAATAAATCAAAATCACAGTGTGAAATGAAGACGCTCAGTTGTTTCTAGGTGTACACCGAGAGAATCCCTCATTCCCACATCCCTCATCCTTCGTTTTCCAGAGCGCTTTGAGGAATCACAGTGCTGTACTACTCTCTACACTCACTCAGAGAACCCCAGGAGGAACCTCCCAGTGTTGGGTCTCAGTTGGGTTTCCCCCTCAAAGTCCACACATACAGGAGGATAAACGGACCTGCACATTCCACTCAGGCACTGAAACTACAGGAAATGCAGTAAGGGTCAGAAAAGTCTTAGGAAGCAGTTTTAGGATCCGATCAGCATCAAAACCAGGATTAACACTGATCCTGGACCTTTCAGCCTTCTGTAGCTCCAGTGGTGACCGGTGCTGATCTCTGCTCGGAGAACGTGGGCTCTAGAGGACTGGACTCGTTAAGGGGAGCGTGAATTTGAGGGGGAACTGAATCAGACGCCCCAACACACACTCTGTAATGTGTACAGAGGATATAACCAGAGATATGGAGATTAGACATGGAGAGGAGTTCAGGTGGTTATATAAGCAGGGTTACTCTCTGATACTTCACCACAGCTGGATGAAATCACTCTGGATAGAGCTACCGAGTCCTGCTGGAGGCTGTTTAGTGATAGCGGTGACTCAGTGTTAAGCCTGTATTGAGTGGTGAAGACTAAAAGCAGAGCTGGACACAGTAAGTTCTGCTGATTCCTGGAATCCCTGTATCATGTCTGTAGCTGAAACCGTCCTGAAGTAACGCTGGCTAGAAGACAGCCAGGCACCCGGCCCTCAAAATGAGGAGACTGGGCTTTAGGGGTTATTTCCACCGTGTAGATGTGAATGACCTCTCTGCTCTGTTTGTCCACTATCCAGTAAACTCCACTGTCAGATGGAATCATTTCTCTCAGCTCCAGGATGGGTGGAAGAAAAGGTGCTAGATTTGCTCTCTGTTCATATTCAGAATTAGACTGTAGTGAGCCTCCATTCACTGTACAGATCTGAACTCTGGATGGTCCAGCTCCATCTGTCCTGTTATAAAGCACCTCCACTGAATCTGACCTGGCTAGCTTTAGCATTAGAGTTTCACCAGGCTCTATCTGAAGTGTTGTGACCAAAGCTGAGGAGAAAAACAAAGTAAATGTTCCACCACCAGAATCTGGTATATACAGTAAGAGTAAGTTTGTCAAAAAAAGTTTTTCTAGATTCATTCTGATTGGTTATTTACACATCAGTGTGCGTCCATTTTCATGTAGCTTGTATAATCAATCAGACAGGTAATATATTTTTGCTAGTGGTTGACTACTTAGTACCATGACACTGATGAGCGTTAGCCAGGTTGGCCTCCTGGAATGCATGCTTCTTCTCACCACATCCCTCTCTCACTTTCACTTTCGGTTTAGGCCAGTTGTAAAAACAGTTACTTATGTGTGTAAGTTAACACTGTTCAGATATCTGACAGACGTTTGGGTCTGTGAGGATGTGATGCTGTGAGGTTGTAATATTGTAAGTCAGTGAGGCTGTGAGACATTGAGACTGTGATGTGGCGAGACTATGATACTGTTCTGTGCAAGTCAGTGTCAGTAGTAATGCAAAGATGGGATCCTCTGAGGCTGCAAGGCTATGACGAGTGATCCTGTGATGCTGTGCTTCATCTTCTCTAAATATTTAAAAAGTTAAAATACATATTAATAATGAATGATGTTTTGGTGTCTACAGAAAAGCCAAAATGTTGGGTCCTGCACTGCAAATCTCCAGGACCTACACGTCACACAGACACAGCAGCTGATGGTTGAGTATTGTGAACGCTAGCCATGTTGTCAAATTTTATTAGACGGTTCTTGTTAAGCTCCAAAACACAGGCTGATGACAGGCAGACGCCTAGCCTATATTAACCCTGCATGAAGAGCACCGCATTTAAACAATCAGTGAAGAAATCACAGGAACTCTTACCCACAACCTGAAGATCCACATGGCCGAAGTTTAGGTTGTCACACCTGGCGGTGTACCATCCTCTCATACTGAAATCAGCTGCAGTGATGATAAGAGAGTAGTCTCCCTTCAGGTACTGATCACGGTTCATCTGATATCCCTGCTTCACTGATCTACAGGACGTCTGATCACACTCAGCCAGAACCTCCGTGGGTTTACTGGACATAGTCCATCTGACCACACCAGGACACTTGTCTAAGCAGGTCAGGGTAGCAGTCTCCTTAAACTTGACCTTCACTGAAGTGAAGCACGATTCAAACCCTGAAAGTGAGAAAATAGTAAAGACATAAAGCCAATAATGTTCAGTTAGTTCCACACACACTTCTCTGTGTTAGGACAGTAAACCATCAAGAAGATTCAAAATCCAGCCTGAGAAACCACAGAGAATCTGAAATCCAGTCTTCAGGGGGATGATGAGGGAGGAAGGATGAAGGAGTGACGATGCAGGACATACCTGGAGTAAAGGTAGTGATCAGTAAGATCAGGACGCAGAGAGCAGAGCTGCAGGACTTCATGACTGACCTACAGACACACAACCACACCATCAGCACTGACCCGGAGAGGAGACAGCAGGAGCAGGAGAGATCATGGCTGGACTACCGATCATTTGTTTAGAGTGCACCCAAGCATCAGAGGATCTACTCCAGTATTCAAGCACACAAGGCTCTTTCACCATTCTGGCTTCTGGGAGTGTCCTTTTTACGATGTCCTGAATGCAGCGAAGGATTTCAGGATCACAACCTGATTCCCTCAGGGCCCGTCTGAGCAATCAGCCGCTTCAGTTTTCCCCCTCAATCTGAAGCACTCTGTTAGAGCTAGTGTGTCTTTACCCACTTTATTCCTACCATTTTTTCTGGCCTCCAGTAGTTGCTGTGCATTGTGTGAGGGCGTGCCCCCTCAGACCCATTCACAAATAAATCCCCCTCAAACCAGTCCACAAATACATACCCCTCAAACCCGTCCACAAATACATACCCCTCAAACCCGTCCACAAATAAATCCCCCTCAAACCCGTCCACAAATAAATACCCCTCAAACCCGTCCACAAATACATACCCCTCAAACCCGTCCACAAATACATACCCCTCAAACCCGTCCACAAATAAATCCCCCTCAAACCCGTCCACAAATACATACCCCTCAAACCCGTCCGCAAATACATACCCCTCAAACCCGTCCGCAAATACATACCCCTCAAACCCGTCCGCAAATACATACCCCTCAAAACCGTCCGCAAATACATACCCCTCAAACCCGTCCGCAAATACATACCCCCTCAAACCCAGTCCGCAAATACATACCCCTCTCAAACCCGTCCGCAAATACATACCCCTCAAACCCGTCCGCAAATAAATCCCCCTCAAACCCGTCCGCAAATACATACCCCTCAAACCCGTCCGCAAATACATACCCCTCAAACCCGTCCGCAAATACATACCCCTCAAACCCGTCCGCAAATAAATCCCCCTCAAACCCGTCCACAAATACATACCCCTCAAACCCGTCCACAAATAAATCCCCCTCAAACCCGTCCACAAATAAATCCCCCCTCAAAAAGACCCGTCCACAAACTAAATAACCGTCAAACCCGTACATACATAACCCTCAGCAAACCCGTCCGCAAATACATACCCCTCAAACCCGTCCGCAAATACATACCCCTCAAACCCGTCCACAAATACATACCCCTCAAACCCGTCCACAAATAAATACCCCTCAAACCCGTCCACAAATAAATACCCCTCAAACCCGTCCACAAATAAATACCCCTCAAACCCGTCCACAAATAAATCCCCCTCAAACCCACCCACAAATAAATACCCCTCAAACCCGTCCACAAATAAATCCCCCTCAAACCCGTCCACAAATAAATCCCCCTCAAACCCGTCCACAAATAAATACCCCTCAAACCCGTCCACAAATAAATCCCCCTCAAACCCAACCACAAATAAATCCCCCTCAAACCCGTCCACAAATAAATACCCCTCAAACCCGTCCACAAATAAATCCCCCTCAAACACTTCCATAAATAAATACCCCTCAAACCCGTCCACAAATAAATCCCCCTCAAACCCATCCACAAATAAATCCCCCTCAAACCCGTCCACAAATAAATCCCCCTCAAACCCGTCCACAAATAAATCCCCCTCAAACCCGTCCACAAATAAATACCCTCAAACCCGTCCACAAATAAATCCCCCTCAAACCCGTCCACAAATAAATACCCTCAAACCCGTCCACAAATAAATACCCCTCAAACCCGTCCACAAATAAATCCCCCTCAAACCCGTCCACAAATACATACCCCTCAAACCCGTCCACAAATAAATCCCCCTCAAACACATCCACAAATAAATCCCCCTCAAACACATCCATAAATAAATCCCCCTCAAACCCGTCCACAAATAAATCCCCCTCAAACCCGTCCACAAATAAATCCCCCTCAAACACATCCACAAATAAAAGCCCCAGCTATGGCTGGGGATAAGGGTGTCCTGCACAAAGCTCTGAGGACAAAAAGCCAGGTTGGAGTACAGGAACACCTGCCAGGACATTTCTGTAGATTCATCAACAACAAAGTTATCATGAACTTCCAACACAAGTCCAGACTTTTCCATGCGTCTGAAAGGATCTCTCAGATTTGGCCACAGCTGTAATAGTAAAAGGCAGAGGACAGGCATGATCTAGTCCCTGCCTGAAACATCTGTAACAAAGACTCCTCAGTAGAACATCAACAATCCTGACTAATAAAGAGGAGTTCAGCTCCCCACTGAACATCTGTCAGTCACTTAGACCTCCACTGGAGTACCAGTACTAAAGTATGTACCTTCAAATGTACTTAAGTATGGAGAGTAACAGTACTAAAGTATGTACCCTCAGATGTACTTAAGTATGGAGAGTACCAGTACTAAAGTATGTACCTTCAGATGTACTTAAGTATGGAGAGTAACAGTACTAAAGTATGTACCTTCAGATGTACTTAAGTATGGAGAGTAACAGTACTAAAGTATGTCCCTTTAGATGTACTTAAGTATGAAGAGTAACAGTACTAAAGTATGTACCTTCAGATGCACTGAAGTATGGAGAGTAACAGTACTAAAGTATGTCCCTTTAGATGTACTAAAGTATGGAGAGTAACAGTACTAAAGTATGTACCTTCAGATGCACTGAAGTATGGAGAGTAACAGTACTAAAGTATGTCCCTTTAGATGTACTTAAGTATGGAGAGTAACAGTACTAAAGTATGTACCTTCAGATGTACTGAAGTATGGAGAGTACCAGTACTAAAGTATGTACCTTCAGATGTACTTAAGTATGGAGAGTAACAGGAGTATGGTTTATTACGGCTCTAATGTCCTATTATCATTTCTGGAACAGGACTCTTCATCAGCTCAGTGTAGGGGAAGAGACTCTAGTGTCTCTCAGTCCACCAGTCTTTAATAGAAGCTCATTCATTAGTCTGACACTGACGTCTATTCACATCATCATCAGCACAGAACACTGGAGGAGAACAGGTTCCGTTAGCTAGAACCAAGCTCTGTCCATTACACCTACACACTACTAACAGGACACTAACACATTACACTTACTGAGTTACTGTACACCGACACACTATTTACAGCACACTAACACATTACACTTACTGAGTTACCGTACACCGACACGCTACTTACAGCACACTAACGCATTACACTTACTGAGTTACCGTACACCAACACACTACTTACAGCACACTAACACATTACACTTACTGAGTTACTGTACACCGACACACTATTTACAGCACACTAACACATTACACTTACTGAGTTACCGTACACCGACACGCTACTTACAGCACACTAACATATTACACTTACTGAGTTACCGTACACCAACACGCTACTTACAGCACACTAACGCATTACACTTACTGAGTTACCGTACACCAACACACTACTTACAGCACACTAACGCATTACACTTACTGAGTTACCGTGCACCGACACGCTACTTACAGCACACTAACGCATTACACTTACTGAGTTACCGTGCACCGACACGCTACTTACAGTACACTAACGCATTACACTTACTGAGTTACTGTACACCGACACACTATTTACAGCACACTAACACATTACACTTACTGAGCTACTGTACACCAACACACTGCTTGCAGCACACTAACACATTACACTTACTGAGTTACTGTACACCAACACGCTACTTACAGCACACTAACACATTACACTTACTGAGTTACTGTACACCGACACGCTACTAACAGTACACTAACACATTACACTTACTGAGTTACTGTACACCGACACACTACTTACAGTACACTAACACATTACACTTACTGAGTTACTGTACACCGACACACTACTTACAGTACACTAACACTTACAGTACACCACATTAAGTACTTACCTCAGTAAATGTGGTTCTCTTGTTGGTGTAAGATGATGGGGTGTACCGCAGGTTCAGTGTCCTCTGTCAGATTTGTATCTGCTAGAGGTCTGCACACAGCCTACAACCTAATACACTGATCGTGTCTCCACCCTCACTCTAGTTTTGATGGCTCCTTCCTGCCTGTTGTCTGAGCCCTGCCTGTGACGACTGAGAGCTCTGGACTGCCCCTAATGATTACACCCGGTACACCATCACTAATGGAAGATCAGTCTCCTGGTAAATATCCAGAAAACCACTCTAACACTCTGATCTTCAGTCAGTTACTGAAAATACTGGATCTTCAGGCAGCACTCGTTCTTCGACTTTTAGGAAACAAGAAGTCCCCCAAAGGAAGGTTCATATTTCAGGTGTTCCACTATTTCACCATCATCAACATTCCATATAAAGCTAAGGGGGTGCTATACCTCCAAATGGATGGACCGCAGCCTCAAATGGGAGCCCTTTAGCTCCACACTTTAATATTTGTGATTCAATGTAACAAGACATTGTAATATTCGGTTTTATAATGGCACCATCTGCTGGACAACATCTGTAACACACAAGCTGCAACACAAACACTCATCACGGTCTTCATTAGGAACACTATACTGATACCAGCAGGGCCCTTAGTTTGTCTCTTTGTGGTACGGACTCTACAGGATGTTTCAACAGTATAAACCTGCACATGGCTGTACGTGAGAGACTGACAGTAAGAGATCAGTGAGGATTCACCACCATACAGCGCTGTACTGTTTACTGTATGCACATAAACACACTACCTGTACGTCCTGATGTAGTACCTGTACGTCCTGATGTAGTACCTGTATGTCCTGACGTAGTACCTGTACGTCCTGATGTATTACCTGTAAGTCCTGATGTAGTACCTGTACATCCTGATGTAGTACCTGTAAGTCCTGATGTAGTACCTGTACGTCCTGACGTAGTACCTGTACGTCCTAATGTAGTACCTGTATGTCCTGATGTAGTACCTGTAAGTCCTGATGTAGTACCTGTACGTCCTGATGTCTCCATTCCTTCCAGTGAGTACACAGTACAGCTGTTTCATGTTCACCTGGACTCTTTCCAGCCCTGTAATTCTACCTGTGACGGCCTTCCTGCCCTCTTCCAAGGCAAAAGAAGGTGTACTCAACACAGCAGTGATTAGTTTAGATGCTACTGCAGAGATGTACACTCATAATGATGCTTTATTACAGGGGACACCATTCGCTAGATCACCACAACAAGCATTTGGTTATTAGTATTAACCCCTGATCCTCCATGCCATCATCTATCAGGTAGAAACGTGCTACCCTGCTTCTGGCCCACTGTAAATAATCATTCATTTAAACAGGATGTGGCAACAGAGCTACGTAATCAACCGTTATACTGAATCCTGGTTTACCGCTCTACTGCTCTCACCGCCCAGGGGTGACACCTGCTGGTGAAGAGGATACAGTGCATGGAGCATCTCTTCGGATGTGTCAGAGACAGATTCCTTTAAAATGCATGTATGTTTATATGGCTGAATAACTATAAATAGGAGGGATCTGACTCCTAAAGTGTGGACCACTGTTCCAAATGGGTGGGGAGTAACTTCAAATAGGTGAATCATGACTAAAAGTACTGAGGGCTAAACTCCATATAGAGGGACTATAGCTTCAAATGGGTGGACCACTGCTCCAAACGGATTTACCAGAGCGCTAAAGGGGTGGACCATAGCTCCACATGGCAAAGTGTAACTATAGATGGTGGACTATAGCTCCAAATGACAGAACGTAACTGAAGAGGGTGGACCATAGCTCCAAATAGTAAAGTGTATGTGTCAATGGTGGACCATAGCTCCAAATGGTAGAGTGTAGCTCTAGATGGTGGACCATAGCTCCAAATGGTAAAGTGTATGTGTCAATGGTGGACCATAGCTCCAAATGGTAAAGTGTATGTGTCAATGGTGGACCATAGCTCCAAATGGTAAAGTGTATGTGTCAATGGTGGACCATAGCTCCAAATGGTAAAGCGTATGTGTCAATGGTGGACCATAGCTCCAAATGGTAGAGTGTAGCTCTAGATGGTGGACCATAGCTCCAAACGGTAAAGTGTATATGTCAGTGGTGGACCATAGCTTCAAATGGTAAAGTGTATGTGTCAGTGGTGGGCCATATCTCCAAATGGTAAAGTGTATGTGTCAATGGTGGACCATAGCTCCAAATGGTAAAGTGTATGTGTCAATGGTGGACCATAGCTCCAAATGGTAAAGTGTATGTGTCAATGGTGGACCATAGCTCCAAATGGTAAAGTGTGTTCAAATGTAGCTCCATGGTAAAGCGTAGTTCCATGGTGGACGCATAGCTCCAAATGGTAAAGTGTATGTGTCAATGGTGGACCATAGCTCCAAATGGTGAAAGGTGTATCCAAATGGTCAGTGTATGGTGGGGTCATAGCTCCAAATGGTAATAGTGTAGAGTGTACTCTAGATGGTGGACAATAGCTTCAAACGGTGGGCCTATATAAAGCTCCAAATGGTAAATGGTGGACAGTGGTATGTGGTCAATGGTGGACCATAGCTCCAAATGTAAAGGTACTGTGAGTATAGCTCCAAATAGATGGTGGACCATAGCTCCAAATGGGTAAGACATGTGTCGTAAGCAATCTCTAGATGGTGGGACCATAAAAGTGTCATGTGCCACTGTGGCCATGGTCCAAATGAGTATGTGTCAATTGTGGCCAGCTCTAAGTGTATGTGTCAGGTCTTGGGCCATAGCCCCAAATTGATCAAAGTGTCATGACTGCCGTAAGGAGGGGACCATCTCCACATGTTATGTGGTAATTGTCCATGAATGGTAAAGTGTAATTGTGGCTCCAGGGTGCGTTTAGCTTCAATGTGCTTTAGCTATAAGGTATATTATGACTTCTGTGGAATATTAGTGTTTTTACGCCACTTCTCCAATGCAGGTCTTAGCACTGCATCCTTAAATCAAGAGCAGATGTTTAAGCAGAGCTCCACCATGTGTGCCGTAAATTGAGGGGTGTAAGTTTGGCAGGTTGGAGACTGTCCAGTGGGTTACCACTGCATCACATTTTAAAAGTACCTCATGACAGTGGGCCTAAATGTGCCAAGCATGGTGTGCTGTTTTAGCAAAGTAGCTATAACTATAAGTATATATGACTTCTATATAATTATTAAAATAATAATTACCCATTAATGACCCTTTTATCCCAGCCCATCACTGAGCAAGAGTAGATGTGTTAAAGTGGGCGGTTGGGAAACACACATGAATAATACTGTGTGGTGGGCTAGTGTCACAGGCAAGAGTTGGGAAAACACTGCCAAAATCAGTGACTTGTGTGTTTGGTAAAGTGTATGTGTCACTTCTGGTGCGGTTGTTGAATCCCATAGATTCCAAAAAGCACCCAATCGGAGCATCCACAATGCTCATAACCCACCCCACCCCAGCGTAAATTTTAGGACGCTCACATAACCAGGGGGCGGTACCCATCTATGCAGTACATACCCGAACGCTACCCAGAAGGGGGCGGTGAGTACATGTACCCAGAGCAGCCCTATCCACATCACCCTCAACGCTCAAGGGCATGTTAGGCATGTCCTTTTGGTTAAGGGAATTCAATTGGTGACCTTCCAATCACGTGTCTGGTTCTGTAACCTCCAGCCCATGATTGCCCACTGAGGTGACTTCTCTGAACAGGACTCAAACCCGGGCTGCTGCGGATCCTAGCCACTAGACCACCAGAGATAGAGGCCAAGGTGTGTTCTCAAGGGGCCACCCGGATGTTCAGATTATGAAGATTCAGTCTGGATATGTCAGAACTCAGATTTGAGTGGCGGTCTGAACAAGGCCTTGGTGTGCTATTTCAGTGAGAGTGAGTGTCCAGATGACCACACAGATTCTAAACTTTATTTAAATAGAAAAATGCCTGTCCATACAAAGTACATATCGCTGTATGAATCGCTTATTACAGAGGGAGGGAATAGAGGGCAAAATTTCTCCATGCTCTGCGCACTCGGCAACACTGGCCCGTGGCCTGCCATTAACAAAAGGAGTAGGGTCCGGTTTTACCCAATGTGCGAAATACCCCCTGGTACTCAGAAGGGTCCATGAGGTTACTTGCCTTAACAGCCCTGACGCTTCAGTGACATCACATGTTCTCGTTTATAGCTTCCTTTATAGATGGAAGCTCACTGATAGGGTAGAGTAAGGCCAATAATGAATGGTAGTCTATGGGAGAAATGAGGGATGAAAAAAGGGCAAACAGGTGAGGACAGGTCAGACCAAAATTGTGCTTTTTTCCATTGAATCAAAAAGCTGTATTCAAACATTCCAGAGTCGGACAGGACCTGGAACAATGAGTAACAATACAAGAGAGAGAGACTGGTAGGTGATGATCTGGTAGGTGCTGATCTGGTAGGTGCTGATCTGGTAGGTGCTGATCTGGTAGGTGATGATCTGGTAGGTGCTGATCTGGAAGGTGCTGATCTGGTAGGTGCTGATCTGGTAGGTGCTGATCTGGAAGGTGCTGATCTGGTAAGTGATGATCTGGTAAGTGATGATCTGGTAAGTGATGATCTGGTAGGTGCTGATCTGGAAGGTGCTGATCTGGTAGGTGCTGATCTGGTAGGTGCTGATCTGGTAGGTGCTGAACTGGTAGGTGATGATCTGGTAGGTGCTGAACTGGTAGGTGATGATCTGGTAGGTGCTGATCTGGTAGGTGATGATCTGGAAGGTGCTGATCTGGTAGGTGCTGATCTGGTAGGTGCTGATCTGGTAGGTGCTGATCTGGTAGGTGCTAAACTGGTAGGTGATGATCTGGTAGGTGATGATCTGGTAGGTGCTGATCTGGTAGGTGATGATCTGGTAGGTGATGATCTGGTAGGTGATGATCTGGTAGGTGCTGATCTGGTAGGTGCTGATCTGGTAGGTGCTGATCTGGTAGGTGCTGATCTGGTAGGTGCTGATCTGGTAGGTGCTGATCTGGTAGGTGATGATCTGGTAGGTGCTGATCTGGTAGGTGCTGATCTGGAAGGTGATGATCTGGTAGGGGCTGATCTGGTAGGTGCTGATCTGGTAGGTGATGATCTGGAAGGTGCTGATCTGGTAGGTGCTGATCTGGAAGGTGCTGATCTGGTAGGTGCTGATCTGGTAGGTGCTGATCTGGTAGGTGCTGAACTGGTAGGTGATGATCTGGTAGGTGCTGATCCCTCAGAGCTTCTGGTAGGCACTGGAGTACAGCAGTCTCTCTGCTTCTGGACGGTGGTTGTACCGTCCACTCAGTCTCAGTCCAACTCTGGTCCCATCATAGTGCATCCTGAGGCGCTGGATTTCTCTGGTCAGCCGCACGACCATCAGCGCTGAGACCGCACACACGACTGCAAGCAGACCCATCAACACCAGGTCTAAAATCCACAGAGGAAGAGAAGCTGCTTCACCCCTGCCCACATCTGGCCGCTCATCTACAGGTACAGAGACACACACAGGTTAACTGGAGGATGGCATCACAGTGCTCTTCAGAACCAGAGGGGGACTGCAGGTCAGTGGTTCTATGGTGGGTCTAGATTGGTTCAGATGGATGTTGGAAAGGGTGTAGACTGGTGAAGGTGGATGCTGGAAAGGGTCTACATCAATTAGTAAACATAGGAGCTAGGGTTTAGTGTAAATGTAGGGGTTGGGGGTTTAGTATAAATGTAAAGGTTAAGGGGTTTAGTGTAAATGTAGGGGTTAGGGGGGTATAGTGTAAATGTAGGGGTTTTGAAATACGAGAGTAGCTGCGAC
>JAMWET010006354.1:57500-77538 GCA_024036415.1 Prochilodus magdalenae | reverse complement strand
GAGATGACACTGAGCACGTGCACTCAACTTCAGCTCAGTTTCAGGGTGTTGGTTCTTCTTATAGCCTAGGCCATCTTTATGTAGAGCAGCTCTTTTTTTTTTCAGGTCCTCAGAGAGTTATTTGCCATGAGGTGCCATGTTGAACTCCCAGTGTCCAGTATGGGAGAGTGTGAGAGCAATAACACCAAATTTAACACACCTGCTCCCCATTCACACCTGAGACCTTGTGAAACTAATGAGTCACATGACACCAAGGAGGGAAAATGGCTAATTGGGCGCAATTTGGCCATTTTCACTTAGGGGTGTACTCACTTTCATTGTCAGCGGTTTAGACATTAATGGCTGTGTGTGGAGTTATTCTGAGGGCTGTAATGAGGGGAGCTCAGTCATAGGGTTAGGATCCATAGGCAGGTCTAATGGGGCAAAAAGGAACACATAACAGGAAAACATGCAAAACCCATGAGTGTCCAAAACCAAACACAAAAAGTCCAAAAACCACAGAGCTCAGAAGATATTCCAAAATGATAAAGTCCAAAGCACCATCAAAAACACAAAACAAGAAGGTCAAAAGATCCTCAGAAGCCTGGAGCCATCAACACCCACTGAAAGAGACACACAAACACAAAAAGATCTTCACGGGACAGCAGTACCACGAGGTGACATTAGTCAATGCTCCACAAACCTAAAGAAGAAGGAAGGGCCTTTTAAAGGGAAGGTAAAGACAAGGGAGATTGGATGCAGGTGAGCGGGTCAGGGGTTGAAAAGTACTGGAGCATTGACTAAAACACTGGTGATGCTGACCTCTGGTGGCCAGTCTGTGAAGTGTCCTGGGACAAACTCCCCTGAGAAACCATGACAAGGGCACAGCAAGTTTACACTGCTATACAACTTTACATTGTAGCAAAGTGTGATATCTTCAGTGTGGTCCCATGTGAGGGGTGAACTGATATTTGTGAGACACTGTACATTATGAGTTTAAATGTGTCACTATGGTAAAAATGATCGTTATTGCCCAAAATGTATTAATATCTGTGGTACAGACCTCTTGTATGTCCATGTTGGTAAATTTTATTATTTATTATTAAACTCCTTTATTTTACCTGATCTGATCTACGTCACATTAAAGTATATTAAAAGTTAGAAGTTTGTTTTTTCCGTCTCCTAATTGTTCTTCTAGTTAGTTAAACATTGTGTGATGATTGTATAATGGTGTATTTGCTGGATGATTTAAGTTTTGCAAATATAATTTTTTTATTGAATGACTGAAATGTATGTGCTACTTCACAGGTGGAGCGCCATGTGGTGGAGATCTGACTGACTCAGTTGGAGAATTCTTCAGCCCCCAGTTTCCTAATAACTACCCTGATAATGCAGATTGCACATGGAGACTCGCGGCAGCACAGGGACAGACTATAGATGTGACCTTCACCTTTGTTGAGTAAGTCACAGCTTTCCTTCATTATTACACACAGACGGATTTAACCCTTTCAGATTACTGAGTTCATTTAATCTGAATATGCAGTACCGCTCAGTTTATTCTGTACTGATCTAAATCAGTGGTGAATTCGTTTTACCTGTATACCTGCATCAGTAATCTGGAACCAGGTGAAAGGTCATATGTGTGTGCTGTTACACTGCTCTGAACTGGAATACATTTCCTTTTACAAGCTTTCTCAAATCCCTCTCTCTCTCCTGGGAACTAGTTTGGAGACATGTTGCGACTCCATCACGGTGTATGACGGTCCCTCTAATTCTTACCCGCTGCTGAGTCGCCTGCCTCAAGATCAGATATATCACTTCAGCTCCAGCAGCAGCGATCTGACCGTCGTGTTCTCAACTGATGGCAGTGTAACTCGTCAAGGCTTTCGGGCAGAGTGGATGTTCACAGGTTAGTGATGTCTATGAGATTGTGTTCTCTCATTACTACCTATTAATGAGTGAGCTTTGAACCAGATACCTTTATCTTGGTCTCATCAGACCACAGGACATGTAATCCATAAATCCAGTAATCCATGTCCTTAGTCTGCTCGTCTTCAGCAGACTGGTTGCAGGCTTTCTTGTGCATCATCTTTAGAAGAGGTTTCCTTCTGGGATGACAGCCATGCAGACCAATTTGATACAGTGTGCGGCGTATGGTCTTAGCACTGACAGGCTGACCCCGCCCCAACCCTTTAACCACTGTAGCAACACTGGCGGTGCTCCTACGTCTAATTACAAAAGACAACCTCTGGAGATGATGCTCAGCATGTACACTCAACTTCTTTGGTGGATCATGGCGAGGCCAGGTCTGAGTGGAACCTGTCCCGTGCTGAGCTCAGCTTCAGGGTGTTGGTTCTTCTTATAGCCTGGGCCATCTTTATGTAGAGCAGCTCTTCTTTTTTCAGATCCTCAGAGAGTTCTTTGCCATGAGGTGCCATGTTGAACTCCCAGTGTCCAGTATGGGAGAGTGTGAGAGCGATAACACCAAATTTAACACACCTGCTCCCCATTCACACCTGAGACCTTGTGACACTAATGAGTCACATGACACCGGGGAGGGAAAATGGCTAATTGGGCACAGTTTGGCCATTTTCACTCAGGGGTGTACTCACTTTCGTTGCCAGCGGTTTAGATATTATTGGCTGTGTGTGGAGTTATTCTGAGGGCACAGCAAATTTACACTGTTATTCAAGCTGTACACTGACTACTTTACATTGTAGCAAAGTGTGATATCTTCAGTGTGGTCCCATGTGAGGGGTGAACTGATATTTGTGAGACACTGTACATTATGAGTTTAAATGTGTCACTATGGTAAAAATGATCGTTATTGCCCAAAATGTATTAATATCTGTGGTACAGACCTCTTGTATGTCCATGTTGGTCAAATTTTATTATTTATTATTAAACTCCTTTATTTTACCCGATCTGATCTACGTCACATTAACGTATATTAAAAGTTAGAAGTTTGTTTTTTCCTTCTCCTAATTGTTCTTCTAGTTAGTTAAACATTGTGTGATGATTGTATAATGGTGTATTTGCTGGATGATTTAAGTTTTGCAAATATAATTTTTTGAATGACTGAAATCTATGTGCTACTTCACAGGTGGAGCGCCATGTGGTGGAGATCTGACTGACTCAAGTGGAGAATTCTTCAGCCCCCAGTATCCTAATAACTACCCTGATAATGCAGATTGCACATGGAGACTCACGGCATCACAGGGACAGACTATAGATGTGACCTTCACCTTTGTTGAGTAAGTCACAGCTTTCCTTCATTATTACACACAGACGGATTTAACCCTTTCAGATTACTGAGTTCATTTAATCTGAATATGCAGTACCGCTCAGTTTATTCTGTACTGATCTAAATCAGTGGTGAATTCGTTTTACCTGTATACCTGCATCAGTAATCTGGAACCAGGTGAAAGGTCATATGTGTGTGCTGTTACACTGCTCTGAACTGGAATACATTTCCTTTTACAAGCTTTCTCAAATCCCTCTCTCTCTCCTGGGAACTAGTTTGGAGACATGTTGCGACTCCATCACGGTGTATGACGGTCCCTCTAATTCTTACCCGCTGCTGAGTCGCCTGCCTCAAGATCAGATATATCACTTCAGCTCCAGCAGCAGCGATCTGACCGTCGTGTTCTCAACTGATGGCAGTGTAACTCGTCAAGGCTTTCGGGCAGAGTGGATGTTCACAGGTTAGTGATGTCTATGAGATTGTGTTCTCTCATTGCCACCTATTAATGAGTGAGCTTTGAACCAGATACCTTTATCTTGGTCTCATCAGACCACAGGACATGTAATCCATAAATCCAGTAATCCATGTCCTTAGTCTGCTCGTCTTCAGCAGACTGGTTGCAGGCTTTCTTGTGCATCATCTTTAGAAGAGGTTTCCTTCTGGGATGACAGCCATGCAGACCAATTTGATACAGTGTGCGGCGTATGGTCTTAGCACTGACAGGCTGACCCCGCCCCAACCCTTTAACCACTGTAGCAACACTGGCGGTGCTCCTACGTCTAATTACAAAAGACAACCTCTGGAGATGATGCTCAGCATGTACACTCAACTTCTTTGGTGGATCATGGCGAGGCCAGGTCTGAGTGGAACCTGTCCCGTGCTGAGCTCAGCTTCAGGGTGTTGGTTCTTCTTCTAGCCTAGGCCATCTTTATGTAGAGCAGCTCTTCTTTTTTCAGATCCTCAGAG
Organism: Prochilodus magdalenae; assembly: GCA_024036415.1. Lineage (NCBI taxonomy): Eukaryota > Metazoa > Chordata > Actinopteri > Characiformes > Prochilodontidae > Prochilodus > Prochilodus magdalenae. The sequence goes on along the minus strand of JAMWET010006354.1, from coordinate 73,349 downwards.
AGTTCTTTGCCATGAGGTGCCATGTTGAACTCCCAGTGTCCAGTATGGGAGAGTGTGAGAGCGATAACACCAAATTTAACACACCTGCTCCCCATTCACACCTGAGACCTTGTGACACTAATGAGTCACATGACACCGGGGAGGGAAAATGGTTAATTGGGCACAGTTTGGCCATTTTCACTTAGGGGTGTACTCACTTTCGTTGCCAGCGGTTTAGACATTATTGGCTGTGTGTGGGGTTATTCAGAGGGCACAGCAAATTTACACTGTTATTCAAGCTGTACACTGACTACTTTACATTGTAGCAAAGTGTGATATCTTCAGTGTGGTCCCATGAAAAGATCTAATAAAATATTTACGACAGTGTGAGAGGTGAACTGATATTTGTGAGACACTGTACATTATGAGTTTAAATGTGTCACTATGGTAAAAATGATCGTTATTGCCCAAAATGTATTAATATCTGTGGTACAGACCTCTTGTATGTCCATGTTGGTCAAATTTTATTATTTATTATTAAACTCATTTATTTTACCCGATCTGATCTACGTCACATTAACGTATATTAAAAGTTAGAAGTTTGTTTTTTCCTTCTCCTAATTGTTCTTCTAGTTAGTTAAACATTGTGTGATGATTGTATAATGGTGTATTTGCTGGATGATTTAAGTTTTGCAAATTTACTTTTTTTATTGAATGACTGAACTCTGTGCCACTTTACAGGTGGAGCGCCATGTGGTGGAGATCTGACTGACTCAAGTGGAGAATTCTTCAGCCCCCAGTATCCTAATAACTACCCTGATAATGCAGATTGCACATGGAGACTCGCGGCAGCACAGGGACAGACTATAGATGTGACCTTCACCTTTGTTGAGTAAGTCACAGCTTTCCTTCATTATTACACACAGACGGATTTAACCCTTTCAGATTACTGAGTTCATTTAATCTGAATATGCAGTACCGCTCAGTTTATTCTGTACTGATCTAAATCAGTGGTGAATTCGTTTTACCTGTATACCTGCATCAGTAATCTGGAACCAGGTGAAAGGTCATATGTGTGTGCTGTTACACTGCTCTGAACTGGAATACATTTCCTTTTACAAGCTTTCTCAAATCCCTCTCTCTCTCCTGGGAACTAGTTTGGAGACATGTTGCGACTCCATCACGGTGTATGACGGTCCTTATTCATATTACCCGCTGCTGGGTCGCCTGCCTCAAGATCAGATATATCACTTCAGCTCCAGCAGCAGCGATCTGACCGTCGTGTTCTCAACTGATGGCAGTGTAACTCGTCAAGGCTTTCGGGCAGAGTGGACGTTCACAGGTTAGTGATGTTGCCTCATTGCCACCTATTAATGAATGAGCTTCACAAATAGCTGCATCCTTTGCAGGACTAATACAGTCACTACACACGCTTGACACCATCGGAACCAAATAAGCCATCAGACCACAGGATATGGTTCCAGTAACCCATGTCCTTAGTCTGATCGTCTTTAGCAGACTGTGTGGGCTTTCTTGTGCATCATCTTTAGAAGAGGCTTCCTTTTAGGACGACAGCCATGCAGACCAATTTGATACAGTGTACGACGTACAGTCTAAGCACTGACAGGCTGACCCCGCCCCTCCCCTCCCCTTTAACCACTGCAGTAATGCTGGTAGCACTCCTACACCTTTTTTCAAGAAACAACCTCTGGAGATGACACTGAGCACGTGCACTCAACTTCAGCTCAGTTTCAGGGTGTTGGTTCTTCTTATAGCCTAGGCCATCTTTATGTAGAGCAGCTCTTCTTTTTTCAGATCCTCAGAGAGTTCTTTGCCATGAGGTGCCATGTTGAACTCCCAGTGAGCAGTATGGGAGAGTGTGAGAGCAATAACACCAAATTTAACACACCTGCTTCCCATTCACACCTGAGACCTTGTGACACTAATGAGTCACATGACCCGGGGAGAGAAAATGGCTAATTGGGCGCAGTTTGGCCATTTTCACTCAGGGATGTACTCACTTTCATTTTCAGCGGTTTAGACATTAATGGCTGTGTGTGGAGTTATTCTGAGGGCTGTAATGAGGGGAGCTCAGACATAGGGTTAGGATCCATAGGCAGGTCTAATGGGGCAAAAAGGAACACATAACAGGAAAACATGCAAAACCCATGAGTGTCCAAAACCAAAACACAAAAAGTCCAAAAACCACAGAGCTCAGAAGATATTCCAAAATGATAAAGTCCAAAGCACCATCAAAAACACAAAACAAGAAGGTCAAAAGATCCTCAGAAGCCTGGAGCCATCAACACCCACTGAAGAGACACACAAACACAAAAAGATCTTCACAGGACAGCAGTACCACGAGGTGACATTAGTCAATTCTCCACAAACCTAAAGACGAAGGAAGGGCCTTTTAAAGGGAAGGTAAAGACAAGGGAGATTGGATGCAGGTGAGCGGGTCAGGGCTGGAAAAGTACTGGAGCATTGACTAAAACACTGGTGATGCTGACCTCTGGTGGCCAGTCTGTGAAGTGTCCTGGGACAAACTCTCCTGAGAAACCCTGACAAGGGCACAGCAAGTTTACACTGCTATACAACTTTACATTGTATCAAAGTGTGATATCTTCAGTGTGGTCCCATGTGAGGGGTGAACTGATATTTGTGAGACACTGTACATTATGAGTTTAAATGTGTCACTATGGTAAAAATGATCGTTATTGCCCAAAATGTATTAATATCTGTGGTACAGACCTCTCATATGTCCATGTTGGTCAAATTTTATTATTTATTATTAAACTCATTTATTTTACCTGATCTGAAAAAAAAAAAAATTAAAAAATAATGTCACATTAACGTATATTAAAAGTTAGAAGTTTGTTTTTTCCTTCTCCTAATTGTTCTTCTAGTTAGTTAAACATTGTGTGATGATTGTATAATGGTGTATTTGCTGGATGATTTAAGTTTTGCAAATATAATTTTTTTATTGAATGACTGAAATCTATGTGCTACTTCACAGGTGGAGCGCCATGTGGTGGAGATCTGACTGACTCAAGTGGAGAATTCTTCAGCCCCCAGTATCCTAATAACTACCCTGATAATGCAGATTGCACATGGAGACTCGCGGCAGCACAGGGACAGACTATAGATGTGACCTTCACCTTTGTTGAGTAAGTCACAGCTTTCCTTCATTATTACACACAGACGGATTTAACCCTTTCAGATTACTGAGTTCATTTAATCTGAATATGCAGTACCGCTCAGTTTATTCTGTACTGATCTAAATCAGTGGTGAATTCGTTTTACCTGTATACCTGCATCAGTAATCTGGAACCAGGTGAAAGGTCATATGTGTGTGCTGTTACACTGCTCTGAGCTGGAATACATTTCCTTTTACAAGCTTTCTCAAATCCCTCTCTCTCTCCTGGGAACTAGTTTGGAGACATGTTGCGACTCCATCACGGTGTATGACGGTCCTTATTCATATTACCCGCTGCTGGGTCGCCTGCCTCAAGATCAGATATATCACTTCAGCTCCAGCAGCAGCGATCTGACCGTCGTGTTCTCAACTGATGGCAGTGTAACTCGTCAAGGCTTTCGGGCAGAGTGGACGTTCACAGGTTAGTGATGTTGCCTCATTGCCACCTATTAATGAATGAGCTTCACAAATAGCTGCATCCTTTGCAGGACTAATACAGTCACTACACACGCTTGACACCATCGGAACCAAATAAGCCATCAGACCACAGGATATGGTTCCAGTAACCCATGTCCTTAGTCTGCTCGTCTTCAGCAGACTGTGTGGGCTTTCTTGTGCATCATCTTTAGAAGAGGCTTCCTTTTAGGACGACAGCCATGCAGACCAATTTGATACAGTGTACGTCAGTCTAAACACTGACAGGCTGAACCCACCCCTCCCCTTTAACCACTGCAGTAATGCTGGCAGCACTCCTACGCCTATTTTCAAGAAACAACCTCTGGAGATGACACTGAGCACGTGCACTCAACTTCAGCTCAGTTTCAGGGTGATGGTTCTTCTTATAGCCTAGGCCATCTTTATGTAGAGCAGCTCTTCTTTTTTCAGATCCTCAGAGAGTTCTTTGCCATGAGGTGCCATGTTGAACTCCCATTGACCAGTATGGGAGAGTGTGAGAGCGATAACACCAAATTTAACACACCTGCTCCCCATTCACACCTGAGACCTTGTGACACTAACGAGTCACATGACACCGGGGAGGGAAAATGGCTAATTGGGCGCAGTTTGGCCATTTTCACTTAGGGGTGTACTCACTTTCATTGTCAGCGGTTTAGACATTAATGGCTGTGTGTGGAGTTATTCTGAGGGCTGTAATGAGGGGAGCTCAGACATAGGGTTAGGATCCATAGGCAGGTTTAATGGGGCAAAAAGGAACACATAACAGGAAAACATGCAAAACCCATGAGTGTCCAAAACCAAACACAAAAAGTCCAAAAACCACAGAGCTCAGAAGATATTCCAAAATGATAAAGTCCAAAGCACCATCAAAAACACAAAACAAGAAGGTCAAAAGATCCTCAGAAGCCTGGAGCCATCAACACCCACTGAAAGAGACACACAAACACAAAAAGATCTTCACGGGACAGTAGTACCACGAGGTGACATTAGTCAATTCTCCGCAAACCTAAAGCAGAAGGAAGGGCCTTTTAAAGGGAAGGTAATGACAAGGGAGATTGGATGCAGGTGAGCGGGTCAGGGGTGGAAAAGTACTGGAGCATTGACTAAAACACTGGTGATGCTGACCTCTGGTGGCCAGTCTGTGAAGTGTCCTGGGACAAACTCCCCTGAGAAACCATGACAAGGGCACAGCAAGTTTACACTGCTATACAACTTTACATTGTATCAAAGTGTGATATCTTCAGTGTGGTCCCATGTGAGGGGTGAACTGATATTTGTGAGACACTGTACATTATGAGTTTAAATGTGTCACTATGGTAAAAATGATCGTTATTGCCCAAAATGTATTAATATCTGTGGTACAGACCTCTTGTATGTCCATGTTGGTAAATTTTTATTGTTTATTATTAAACTCCTACATTTTACCTGATCTGAAAAAACTAAACAATTATGTCACATTAACGTATATTAAAACTTAGAAGTTTGTTTTTTCCTGCTCCTAATTGTTCTTCTAGTTAGTTAAACATTGTGTGATGATTGTATAATGGTGTATTTGCTGGATGATTTAAGTTTTGCAAATTTACTTTTTTTATTGAATGACTGAAATCTATGTGCCACTTTACAGGTGGAGTGACATGTGGTGGAGATCTGACTGACTCAAGTGGAGAATTCTTCAGCCCCCAGTATCCTAATAACTACCCTGATAATGCAGATTGCACATGGAGACTCACGGCAGCACAGGGACAGACTATAGATGTGACCTTCACCTTTGTTGAGTAAGTCACAGCTTTCCTTCATTATTACACACAGACGGATTTAACCCTTTCAGATTACTGAGTTCATTTAATCTGAATATGCAGTACCGCTCAGTTTATTCTGTACTGATCTAAATCAGTGGTGAATTCGTTTTACCTGTATACCTGCATCAGTAATCTGGAACCAGGTGAAAGGTCATATGTGTGTACATTTCCTTTTACAAGCTTTCTCAAATCCCTCTTTCTAGTTTAGAGGAATGTTGCGACTCCATCACGGTGTATGACGGTCCTTATTCATATTACCCGCTGCTGGGTCGCCTGCCTCAAGATCAGATATATCACTTCAGCTCCAGCAGCAGCGATCTGACCGTCGTGTTCTCAACTGATGGCAGTGTAACTCGTCAAGGCTTTCGGGCAGAGTGGACGTTCACAGGTTAGTGATGTTGCCTCATTGCCACCTATTAATGAGTGAGCTTCACATATAGCTGCTAGATAGATCCAATCTGATCTACGTCACATTAACGTATATTAAAAGTTAGATGTTTGTTTTTTCCTTCTCCTAATTGTTCTTCTAGTTAGTTAAACATTGTGTGATGATTGTATAATGGTGTATTTGCTGGATGATTTAACTTTTGCAAATATAATTTTTTTATTGAATGACTGAACTGTGCTACTTCACAGGTGGAGCGCCATGTGGTGGAGATCTGACTGACTCAAGTGGAGAATTCTTCAGCCCCCAGTATCCTAATAACTACCCTGATAATGCATATTGCACATGGAGACTTCTGGCGCCAGAGGAACAGGGTGTTTATGTGACCTTCACCTTTGTTGAGTAAGTCACAGCTTTCCTTCACTTTTACATACAGATGGATTTAACCCTTTCAGATAAATCCATTCATTCAGACTGTTAGTGTCATGGCACGGATAAAGATGTGGACACCAGCGCAAGGCAGGAAGGTGTGTCCACATTTGGAAACCGTTTGCAAGCGGCTAAACCTTTATATTTGTGGACACCATATATGTGGACACGCGTCAAATGACGTGAGCTAGGGGTGATCTGTTTGGTGGGGAAGTACGAAAAGCCCAACGCAATGCAGGTTACAAACGCTCTGCAAAGTCTCAAAACACAAGCATCAAAATGACACGGCTTGCACAACATTAGCCAAACGCGCTACAAGATCTGAAAACACGAGCATCAAAATGAGACCGCTTGCAAACCGTTAACCGAACGCGCTGCAAAGTCTCAAACACACAGCAAACACCGACAACACATGCAACTTCCACAACACATGCAGAAAGCCTCAAAACACAGCGGAAGTGTTTCCGGAGGACACTGAAAGTGGACGGACTCATTCGAGAGCGGGCTGCGTAAAACACGAGAAACTGGGCAATAAACAGAAAGAATATCTATTAATAAACAGTAAAACCTTAATTATAGCCACTCAGTGTGCATTGTTTAAGGGGGAACGAAATGAAGCCTGCTCTCGAGTGGATCCGTCCACTTTCAGTGTCCCTCGGAAACACTTCGTTGTGTTTTGAGGCTTTGTGCATGTGTTTTGGAAGGTGCATGTGTTTTCAGTGTTTGCTGCGTGTTTGAGACTTTGCAGCGCGTTCGGTTAGTGGTTTGCAAGCGGTCTCATTTTCATGCTTGTGTTTTCAGATCTTGCAGCGTGTTTGGCTAATGTTGTGCAAGTCGTGTCATTTTGATGCTTGTGTTTTGAGACTTTGCAGAGCGTTTTTAACTTGCAGTGCATTGGGTTTTTTTGGCCACCGTAGAGAAGTGTTTTTGGACACTTGTTTGAGATGAGCACGCTACGTGCTGATACACCAGGCGTGCCAAACGGGGTTTTGTGAATGGGAATGAGAAAGGCCGGAAGCTCAAACAACGTAGACGCCAACAGTGGCACACTCAAACAAAAGGGAAAATTTATAAAGGAACAGAAACAAGCAAGATCTTTTCTTCACGTTTCTCTTTATTTTCTTTCGTTTAGTTTGATCCATGTGTCATAGTCTTTTGTTTTCTTTTTTTAAGCATGTGTCTTTTCTCTTTTTGGCAGCACCTGTCTTGTCTTTTTTGTTTTTATTTTAAAGCACTTGTATTTTCTATTTTTCTTTTTTTTTTTTTTATTTGCTAATGCCGTTACCGGCTACCCATCTGCAAAGGTGTAGCGCAAACAGCAGGCGGCTGTTTGGTGAAAGGTTATTTAGCCAGTGCATCAGGTGCGGCTGGTTGGATAATCAGCCCGGGGCATTCTGAGAGTTGTAGTTCCGGGCTGTAGTTGCCTTCGGAAGGCCCCGCCGCTGCTGCCCTCTACTGGCAGCCGGCGGCACCGCCCCCACCAATACAGTTATAATATGCAGTACTGGACAGTTTATTCTGTATCAGTCTAAATCAGTGGTGAATTAGTTTTACCTGTATAACTGCATCAGTAATCTGGAACCAGGTGAAAGGTCATATGCAGATGCTGCTCTAAGATGGAATAGATTTCGTTTAACAACCTTTTTAATTCCCTCTCTTTCTCTTGGAAACTAGTTTGGAGGAATGTTGCGACTCCATCAACGTGTATGACGGCCCTTCTGAATATTACCCGCTGCTGGGTCGAGTGGCTCAAGATCAGACATATTACTACTTTACTTCCAGCGGGACCTATCTGACCATCTCGTTCTCAAGTGACCACAGCGTGACTCGTCAAGGCTTTCGGGCAGAATGGTTTTTCTCAGGTTAGTGATGGGTTCAGTGGCAAGGGTTCAAGCAGCATGTTAGATTGCAGATTGAAACCAAACCCATTATAGCAGATCTCCAGGAAGTGGGTGGGTTCCTGCTGATTTAAAGCACCTGAATTCACTAACCGGAAGGGATGTCAATTTTGGAGTGTATTTATACATAAACCAATTAACGTGGTGTTTAGACATAAAACTTAAACACATAACTGAAGCACTGTGCAAATATAATATAATTTAATTATGTTATCTGGTTCAGGATTTGAAGTTCCGATGTCCATATTTTTGATCCTCAGGTCCAAGGTCTGCTGCCTAGGCTGAGAAAGAGAAATGACCTCACTTCACTCCACTCAGGAGTAACCTCTGAAGAACTTACTCACTTCACTCCACTCAGGAGTAACCTCTGAAGAATGAGCTCACCTCACTCCACTCAGGAGTAACCTCTGAAGAATGAGCTCACTTCACTCTTTACTTTCCACTCAATAAATGGAGCATTTACTTCCTTTATTTACTCACTTCTATTAAAGCATTCCAAAACAGACAAACTGGTGTTTCTTGCTTTTCATTAAGTCTGTGTTGTGACATTAAATTCCACATTTTGATCTTTGGTTCATAATGAAACTACTTTATTGTACTGTTCTCGCTACGTGTTCTACAAAACCAGTACGTTAACGCAGTTAAACAGTTAGCCAAACTCAATTTTTCCACAGCCAGGAAGCGAGGAACCTTTATTAACAGTCTTCATGCACGACACGTGAAGGTTTTATGAGTAAAACTGCAACAGACACGAAACGGAAAAGAAAAGTGTGTCTCTTAATCAGCAGTTACTGTATGAAAACAAATAACTGGCTAATAAATGCTAATGTAGCCCCTTAACAGAATGACAAGTAAACAAGATGCTAACTTGGTCATTCATTAGCACACAATGCTACTGAAAACTAGCATTGTTGCAAGCCAGAATATATTAACGTTAGCATTAGCCTGCACCATCAGTAAACCAACATTGGACATAAGAACATTCTTTAGGTTACATATGCGTGATAGCTGAGGTTATAAACAGCAAAATAATTTACAGCCATTGCTTTCGAGGGTGTGAAAAAGGAGTGCAAGACACAGGAGTAGCTCTCTCCATGCACACATCTGCTCTTCCTGTGGTCCGTCTACTATCTGGACTCCTACTCCCATAATGCACTGTGTGCCTCTTACGATGTGTCAAAATAAGAGCCAGTCAAAACTAACCCATTACCACAAACAATTAAATCAGCCCCTTCTTACTTAAATCAGAGGGCAGAACATTTATTATGGCTCATTAGGGATACTTTTGCAGTCCTAACATTAGCTACTTCATATCATGATAGAAAATTCTAAATGTTTACATGTTTTCCTCCTTTAGCTGAGAATTATCATTACAGACAAGCTTTTAGCAGACTATTCATACTAAATCAGCTGTCATACTAAATCCTGCCTGGTGCTTAAACCTTCAGATGTAGCTTCAGCTCAGCAGCCCTGTCTCCCCATCCCAATGATCTACCAATAACCCAGTCCTGTCGTCCCATTTTCATACCCCTACCAATAAACCAGTCCTGTCTCCCCTTTTTCATACCCCTACCAATAAACCAGACCTGTCTCCCCATCTTTATACCCTTACCAATTAACCAGACCTGTACCCCCATCTTTATACCCCCACCAATAAACCAGACCTGTCCCCCCATCTTTATACCCCTACCAATAAACCAGACCTGTCTCCCCATCCTCATACCCCTACCAATAAACCAGACCTGTCTCCCCATCTTTATACCCTCACCAATAAACCAGTCCTGTCCCCCCATCTTTATACCCTCACCAATCAACCAGACCTGTCTCCCCATCCTCATACCCCTACCAATAAACCAGTCCTGTACCCCCATCCTTATACCCTCACCAATCACCCAGTCCTGTCCCCCCATCTTTATACCCCCACCAATAAACCAGTTCTGTCCCCCCATCTTTATACCCCTACCAATAAACCACTCCTGTCCTGTCTCCCCCATCAATAAACCAGTCCTGGGTTCCCCATCCCTACCAATAAACCAGACCTGTCTCCCCATCTTTATACCCTCACCAATAAACCAGTCCTGTCCCCCCATCTTTATACCCCCACCAATAAACCAGTTCTGTCCCCCCATCTTTATACCCCTACCAATAAACCAGACCTGTCTCCCCATCCTCATACCCCTACCAATAAACCAGTCCTGTACCCCCATCCTTATACCCTCACCAATAAACCAGTCCTGTCCCCCCATCTTTATACCCTCACCAATCAACCAGTCCTGTCCCCCCATCTTTATACCCTCACCAATAAACCAGTCCTGTCCCCCCATCCTTATACCCTCACCAATAAACCAGTCCTGTCCCCCCATCTTTATACCCCCACCAATAAACCAGTCCTGTCAACCCATCTTTATACCCCCAACAATAAACCAGTCCTGGTTCCCCATCTTTATACTCTCACCAATAAACCAGTCCTGGTTCCCCAACTTTATACTCTCACCAATAAACCAGTCCTGGTTCCCCATCTTTATACTCTTACCAATAAACCAGTCCTGTCCCCCCATCTTTATACCCCCACCAATAAACCAGTCCTGTCCCCCCATCTTTATACCCCCACCAATAAACCAGTCCTGGTTCCCCATCTTTATACTCTCACCAATAAACCAGTCCTGGTTCCCCATCTTTATACCCTTACCAATAAACCAGTCCTGTCCCCCCATCTTTATACCCCTACCAATAAACCAGTCCTGTCTCCCCTTTTTCATACCCCTACCAATAAACCAGTCCTGTCCCCCCATCTTTATACCCTCACCAATAAACCAGTCCTGTCCCCCCATCTTTATACTCTCACCAATAAACCAGTCCTGTCCTCCCATCTTTATAGCCCTACCAATAAACCAGTCCTGTTCCCCCATCTTTATACTCTCACCAATAAACCAGTCCTGGTTCCCCATCTTTATACCCCCACCAATAAACCAGTCCTGTCTCCGCATGCCAATTAACCCTTACCAGATAGATAGATAGATAGATAGATAGATACTTTATTGATCCCAGAGGGAAATTTGAGGCATCCAGTAGCAGATATACAAAGTACACAGAAGTGATAGAGAAGCACAAGATATAGATAGAGACAAAGATACAATATAAAGTATGAAAGTATAAAAATGAAGTCCTTAGTGTCTGTGTAAAGTCCTTTAGTGTCTGTGTAATGGAGGTAGTGGTATACCATTTGCTGTGCAAATTAAGAAGATGACTGATGTCAGCCATACAGGCAGTGCAAGTACGCAGTAATATAAATAATTTAGCAGTGCAGGTGTTACGGGTCCCAGGCCTGAGACCCGTGGGACAGATAAAACTCCTGCAAAACAGGGTTGAAATGATGAGACAGAGCGACGTGGCTTGCTTTCACGAATGCCTCTCTGGTCTGAGAGGAAATTTCGAGACTACCATAGATAACCACGGCGAGGCCAATGCTATATTGCCCCCTACTGGTAGCAGACGAGAACAACAGGCTTGTTTTAGCCAGTGCATTGAGGAGAAGGTGAAACGGCGGAATTAATTACATTACAGTCTTTTTAATAAAAATTAAAAAAAAGAAACTTAAGCACAAATGTAACCACACGTTGTGAGCGTCACACAGGATATGTAAACAGTAGTACAGAACAGTAGAATAATAAAATATATCGCTGTACACGTTTCAGCTCTGTCCAGTTTCCATCTTTAACGCCCTCTTCTTTTGGTTGAGGAGGTCCTTGACGTCACTGGTAATCCAGGGCTTGTTGTTTGGGAAGCAGCAGACATGGGAACAAGTCACTAAGTTGCAAGTAACAAGTAAGTCTCAAGTCTTAACAATCAAGTCACGAGTCAAGTCCCAAGTCAATACAAGCAAGTCTCGAGTCAAGTCCCAAGTCAATACAAGCAAGTCTCAAGTCAAGTCTCAAGTCTTAAACTTCGAGTCCTAGTCAAGTCACCAGATGTCATTTCAATATTTCACATAACTGATGCAGCTGATTCATAGTATATTAAACTGACATAATCATAAATGTTTTTAAAGTTTGTATTTAGTATAACAAAAACAACTTGCATCATCTCAAACAGTTCAAACAACAAAGTGCTATTTTACTTAACAGGAACAAGTAGTGCAAATCGTTAATTAAATAATTTGAGGATTAAATAACCTGCAAAGTACTGTGCAGTAAACAAAGTACTTACTGTAATCTCTAATAGATATGTACTAAACGCAGTATGTAAAAATGAATGTGACATTATACCACAGTTTACAGCAACAAAAAGTCAAGGTTTATGGATTAAAAAAAATTAGGAAAGGACAAGAATATCATATGATTCATGATATATGAGCTGTTTCAGTATGCTATAAATTTCTGTGAACAGGCTAACAAAGTACACTACATCATTGTTTCTCAACCCTGGCCTTGGAGGCCCACTGCCCTGCACTTTTTATTGTTTTCCCTTCTCCCAACACATCTGATCCAACTAATCACCTCATAACCAGCCCATTACTGAGTTAAAATAGGTGCTGAAGCAGAAAAAAACACTAAAATGTGCAGGGCAGTGGGCCTCGAAGGCCAAGGTGGAGGAACACCACACTATAACGAAGTAGTAGAACACATTCCACCTACAGGAATTTTCAATGACATCACATTTTAAACCCATAAGCGTTAATGTATGGACCTGTAATATATATATCGTCGCCGTCCAATGAAAAACATGTATCTCCATTTTTTGTCCATTTTGACTTTTATGCATAATTTGAAAACAGCGGCAGTCGTTTACACTGTGAGATCTACATGATGAATAGACCAACAGAAATGGCCCAAAATTGCTTAGAAAAACGTCTGGTTCCATTGACTTACATTAAAATTGAATGAGGTTTTTGGCCTCTCTTGTAAAGTTGCCATTTTGGAGATACTTGTTTTTCCTTGGACAGCGACGATATATATATATATATATATATATATATATATATATATATATATATATAACAGCATGTGTGAACTGCTGTGTTTGACACTTTTCTGCTCTATGCTAATTCACCACGTCGTGGCTGAGATGCTGTGGTTCCTAAACACTTTAATTTTCAGTAAAATCTCTCACAGTGAACGGTGTGAGAGAGGGACGAACAGAGGACAACAGCTTTGTTTACATTCGCTGTTGTTTATTATTATGTCGCTACGTTTGCTAGCTTGCTAACTGCTAACTGCTATACGCGAAATATACACAGCACAGACTTACTGTTCTTTGTGCAGCCTCAAATGTCGAGTTTGAAGTGGTTGCACCTCCATCTGTGATCTTGACTTCTCATCTCTTCCATACCGCAGTTCTTCTTTTATTTACTACATTATAATCTTTGTAGTTGAACAGGATTATTTTTGGGATCATGTTACTCGTCTTCTCCGCACAAATTCAACACTGGCGCCCCCCCTCAAAGCTTCCCGTGATTGGCTGTACGGTTACGGCTTTACTTGTTGCTAGGTTACGGATCATTTGGGCTGAGCGGCTCAGCTCCCTAGCGTTACAGCGCCATTTAATATAAAATGATACAGTTACGTGATTCAGTTTTACTTATTCATTATGTTAAAGTAGGGTTGTCAAGTCTTTTCGAGTCTTAAAGCTCAAGTCCGATTCCAAGTCCAAGTCAGTAAAGGTAAAGTCTAAGTCAAGTCGCAAGTCTTTAGTAATGTTGTCGAGTCAAGTCACAAGTCATCAGTTTAGTGACTCGAGTCGGACTCGAGTCCAAGTCATGTGACTCGAGTCCACACGTCTGGGAAGCAGCGTACAGCCTTAGTGGGAACAGCAACATCCATACAAAAATTCAAGTAGTCCGTAACCAATCAACAAATAAAATATTTCAACAAATAAGAACAACAGTATTGACGTAGTGACATGGACCATTCTGCCATTCTAGACCAAATATGAACAGTCAAAGCTTATAAAAGACATTCACGGTATTATTTGGATTAGGGCTGTACCAGACTCAAAATTTTGTCAGTCGAATCGGATTCGCCCGTCCTGGTCGACGATTCGACTATTCGTTCACGTTTTTTTTCTCCATGTACATTATCTAGTAATCAGTAAATCAGTTTGCATACGGTTCAGATCTGATGTCCTCCTCATTTAGAAAGCCAGCAGAATCACAGGAACATATTTCTGAACTAAAAGAGGCGGGGCTTATGATGATCGATCTGAACTGGAGCCTTTAGTTACAGGATACAGCGTCGGGCAGCAGCGCGTACTTATACTGAACATTAGCGCTTATACCTTATAGTCTTTTTAACTTCACTTCTACCAGCTTCTTCGTCTTTCATCTCTCATAAATAATGAACTGCTAAATAAAACCAGATTAGTCCATATTTAAATTATTAGTATTATTACCTGCAAATAATTATTTCTCGTTTACCAGCAGGCGTATTAAGTGACTGTACTTATCCTTAAATAAAGATAATCTCAGCTGTAGATGAATAAATATAAATATCTGTAATTTAGGTTCTAAAATAATGTAATTATAATAAAGCTAACGTCTCCGCTCCGTTTCCCCTTCACCGCAAACAGCCGTTATGTCTAAACGGAAGTCAGCTTCCTCGTATGGAGCAGTGTTGGATGTCTGACTAAATGACGAGCAGAACTTGGTTTAACTTGTTCGGGTTGTCTTCTTCAAAAGCTCCTCCAGACTCCAAACTTCCTCTGAGACATTCCTCCACCCCATTTCTCTCAGATTCACAGCTTCAGCTGCCTTCAGCGGTGAACCGCCAGCGCACGGCGTCACGTGGATTTAATTTTTTTGCAAGGATACGTCACAGCCCGGCTAGACCTTTAATATATATTTATTTTCCCCTTTAATAATTATTAAAATGTCTTTTTACATTCTTAAAGTTCTTGTGCATTTTTGTAAGCTTTAGTCTGTTTTACGGGGAAAAAAAAGGTCACTGCTGTCAGTCGACATGAAGGGTCTCAGTCGACTTAAAGGGTCTCCGACTGACGATTCGAATCGTGGACTTCTTGAGGGCAGCCCTAATTTGGACCTTGCAACTGCCATTGATACCCTGTATGTTTCACCTTGTGTGCTGCGGTTTTGTAGTGAGTTTCAGGAAAGAGATTAGAGCTGGTGACACTGGTGATTCTGCTTCAAACAATCCCTGTAACTTGTTTAGACTGTGGATCATTGATATATCTAAGACCTGATTCCCACAAATCATCCCACAAGTTATAAATAAAAACATGATTGGTTGATCAGTTCACAATTATGGAAGTTAATCTAATGTGTAAGGCTTTTTGTTCATCCCCTGAAGACCTAACCAAAGGGAGAGCTTACCTGCCTGTAGACAACAATGGAAAAAGAGAAATTCTGTTGAGCATTTCAACATTTGAATCAGTTTGCCATTTGTATAACTGTTTCACTGTAGTATGAAATGGCAACTGAAACTGCACTGATTTTGTTTTTTTAGGTGTAGCTGGGTCCTTTACCAGCCCCCAGCAGTTATCTTAATTAGGCACAGAATGAAGATCATACACTTGACATTCACCTCTGTCAGTTAGGTCTACTAGTGATATCCAAACAAGAACAATTCCAATCTTAATTTAATCCAAAAGTAGACATCTACAAAGAACCCAGATCAGGCTGCACTGAATTAGGGAACATAGTTTGTTGGTAAGTGCGACTGCCCACTACGACAGTCAGCTGTAACGCTGTCAAGT